>CM025853.1:26068724-26264510 GCA_003952965.2 Morella rubra | reverse complement strand
AATGTTAATAGAGTGAGATGATTTTGATGATTTAAATAACGATGCGTCGAGATGTGCGACTGGATCGACAATCTCACGTAATGTTTTTGTGTATTTTTTTTTAATATGTTACGATTAAATAGATAAGTATAATTTTTGTGTACTCCTATTTTAATTTTAAATCAGATTAACTTATAACAAAAATTTTTAACAAATTTTTTAATATCCTATATTGATATTTGAATTTCATTTTTAATAATATTAATTAATTAACTTGACCCCTAATAAAAAAATCTTGGCTCCGTCACTAGTGGAGCTAGCCAGGCAATTTGGTCAGGCCGGGTGAAATATGCAGATATGCATCGCTTACTATATTTTTTGAAAACAGGGCTAGCTTCTACGCCGATAGAGATGTACAGATCAGCTTTCTATATATAGGCCCTTATTTTAAAGTAACTGTAAACAATCGTGAAGCAAGCTAAAAATGACTTTGGAGAAGTTACATTTTTTTATTGTTCTTTCTTCTCGTTATGGGGCATAGTAGTCCTGTTCACGACTAGCGGTTCCTTGAGTTCTAGGTGTTTACTAGTTAAACGTTAACAATTCTAGACTACATACGTAGATCTAAAGGTGAAGATTTAACGATTGCTAACCTAATTAAGTATAGGCAGTCTTAATGACTATATATCTGGTAATGCTTTACATATTACGCGACTGGACGAGTAACAGGGGATCTATATTTTTCGGACGAAATGAGAAAATACCCCTCAGCAACGATACTATTGGTGTGTGCCTATTAAAGGATGAGTAGCATTTGGGCGGTGGTAGGCTAGCTCGTTGGGCGACTAGCGATTAGAGAGAGCTCATTTAGTTTTTGATGACAATTTTGTTGGGGGACCTTTTCTCCTTCTTCTTAATCTTCTTCATGAATGCGTGTTTTCATAAAGTTGGTGATTTTTTTTATATAAAAAAAGACAGAAAAATGGGGCCTTGTGTCATAATGTGTAGGGTATTATGCGACAATCGCTAAACTGGCCTGTAAAAAAGTAGATTCTGACGGATTGTAGGTGATTTTTGGGAAGGTGAACTACCATTGAGATAGCCACATGTAACATTCGAACTATTCCAAAACTTTCTTCTTTAGTTATGACCGAAACTATTCTAACCCTAGAACGATATACACTCGAATGGTGCTGGATAGCAATATACTGATATGCTACTAAAGAAAGCTTAATTTTAAACGGTAGTTATTTATAACGCGAATATTGAGGTGTCCAGAAGGCATATGAGATCGGTATGAATTTGACAAAACTATGAAAAGTGTGGGGAGATCCATGAGAAATCTCAGAGAATATCGTGTTTTAATTTGCTTATTTCACTTGATTCTGCTTTGCTAGCTTTTAACAACAAGTCGGAAGCGAACTCTCTTTGACTAGATAATGATATAGATGAGGACATGTTGAGGCAACAACGGGATGGCAAGAAAAGTTAACAGTTGGTATAGGGAATGCAATTCTTCGAAAGATAACTGATGGAGACGGATTTGCTAAAGATGTAGATAAGTCTAGTTGATTGGTATAAGAAGTAGTATGAATATATGATGGGATCTAGATGTAGAAGTTATTCAATCAGAAAATTGTATTCACTATTTGAAATCATAAATTTAGTTGAGCTTTACTCCCTTTTATCTTCTTTTTCTTGTTGTGAATTTGTGTTCTCAAATTCTTGTTGTCTATCTTTGTCTTCCCCCATCAAGTACGCATTAGCTACTAGCGTCAATATACAGAAGGAATGTGTGATATAATGGAGATAGTTTTGTTTTTTTTTTCTGCACAAATTGAGAGAACCAGATCTGCAAGGAACAAATTGCATGATGCATTTTTCTATGGGAGGTGTCGCATGCAGGGAATGCGGTGGTAGTCTAACGATCTAGATCTTACCTTATAAGGTTTCAAAAAGAATAGCCTATGTGGATAGTGCCGCAACAATGATACAATCTTGGGCTGCCTGTAGAAAATATAGACGGACGGATATAAATTAATGGGTTAGAATAACGTTCGCATGGCGCACATGATCATATAAGTGGTAATAGATCAATGGGAGAGATAATGTGACACTGCCTAAACAAACAAACAGGCATGTGGGATCGACTGCGTCAACACCATGAGGGCTGCAGTTGTTTTCAACGGTGCGTTTCTAATTTTTTGTGTGATATAAATACTTTAATGATTGAAGCGCAACTTATTATAAGGTCTGTCCGACATTTTATATTGATAGAACTTTATACTCTCCATCAGAGATTTTGAGCTACTAAGCTGTGTCCGTGTCCGGGCTATTGTTCGAAGGCAGAAATTGGGGATTGGAAAGATAGAAGCCCTTCTGAATTTATAAGATAAATAGGAGGTAGGTAAGGTGACGAAACAATATCTGTTATTGTATTGGTCCATAACGTCTATAACAAGACGACAGAATAGATATCTTCTCTCTAGTGAATAAAATTGGGTTCGTGACGATCAGGGCCCTTGTGATTGTCTATTATTGTCAACGATGGCATGGTTTAAATTTGTAATGCTAAAACACATACTGTTTTATAAGTCTGTCTTAGCTCATCGATAGGCAAGATTATGTTAGATGTAACAAACTTATTGGTTGACTCTAATGAATTCCAAAGATTAGATTGGAATCACTGATGAAAGAGTGTAGCTCATGTGAAGCAAAATTTCTCCTGTTAGTGGACTCCACCGTCCACCTATGTCGTGCACATAGTAATTAGTTAGTGTCTAGCGGATGAAGTTTGAGGGCCGATAGTAGGGAGCATGATAGTATTACATTCTCTCACTCAAAGCTCCATTATCGAGAGAGAATCTGCCTAATCAATGAGCTGCTAGGCATACTAAGCCCATGCACTGGCGATGTGAATATTAAGGGCTGCCGAAAGAGTGTCTTCCTAAGACTGATACGCGTAGTCGCTCTAGCTGAAATGCTCTTTGTGCTGCAGGTGTACATCTAGTTGTGTATGCTCAAGGACTCTCATTGGAGTGATAGCTTTCATATCCGGTGGAAGACTACTTGATGTTAGAGAGAATTAATATACGATAGATGGAAAGTGATTTAAAGAATAGGTCGAAGCTGAGTCCAATCTGTGAAGAGGTGAGTAAGTATCAAGTCTAATAGAGCGGTTCAGTGAGTGAACTAGAGTGGATGGTTGAGGTACTTGAGGGTGTTACGGAATGAGGACCGTTAGAGACTAAAGGTCGTCGTAGATAAACGTATGGGGCCCAGTCAGGCATAGGTGAATAGGAAGATTAGGTTGGAAGAAGAAGGATAAAAGAGGGGTGTACAGCTGCAATTTTTCTCTCTAAATTGAGATCTAGGGTAGAAGAAATAATGTTACGCAAAGAATGAGTGATTATATAAGGCAATCATGTAACACCTATGCACGAATGAGAGGTAGAGACTGCTCTCGATACTGCAGTATAGTGGTCTGTATTTTTTTACTAATAGTAGGTCCACGGATAGGAAGACGGACGATTGTCAGTTTCTTATTCAAGCTCAAATTTCCAATAGTCGTCTGGGTCTTTGGCCAGTCGCGTCTCGGGTTCTGAAACTTATAAGTTAAATCTTTGTGATATGGTAAGTAACTTTCTTTCACACGACATAATTTGGACTCTTCATGCTCAATGTTGCTTTATCGTTTATACTACTAACATACACTATACTCACTTACAAGATTATGATTATGATCTGAATTCGAAGATAAAATTCTTTCCTTAATATAGTCTGTGGGATAGAATCGCTCTTAGCTTTAGATTGTTGGACAGCTAGTATATTGAGTGTATGGTCTTAGTTGATTGATAAAGCTAGTATACATATCGGCATTACTTCCATTGGCTATCATATCTATGTATGGGCGAGTGGCTGAGGTGTTACACGGCGCTGGGACAATGTGATACTACGAGTAGTACTTTATGAGAGAAAAACACGAACGAGAAGAGACTATTGCAAATATGGCTAGTGAAGGAAAGTGCCCATGAACGATCTGGGGGTCCCTAAATTAATGTAGTAGTCACTCAGCTCAGCGCTAGGTTCTGGAGTTATATATTTTTATATTGCTTCCAAATAAGTTAATCGCTCTACATGCATTGTTCACTTATGGATATCTTAGATGAGAGATTCATGAAAGCATTGTCGATGCTTTTGAGAAGCTTCTCGACATGATTGGTGTTATCCAGATAGTGTTCTATATGAATCTAATTAGTAGTAACAAGACAGTGACCTAAATCGTGTAATATTTGGTGTAAAGAGGTTAATAAATATTCTGAGTCGTTATCTGTGTTCGAATTTTTTAAAATTTTTCTTATAGTACTAACATTAGAAGATGAAATAGGTAGCAAAGGCGAAATAATATATAGCTATACAAGAAACACATACACTCTTTGAGGAGATTTTACATCACTCGTTTACGATATTTATTTCAATAACTGTTTTTTCTACAAAATAACTCACACTAAGAAGATAAAAAGACACATAATGGTCGCGCAAAAACAATATATCCTGAGAAGGAATTCTATCAGTATAGCGGATCATTAAATAATAAGTGCGAACTAGGAAATATTTAGCATACAGGTTTGGAGATTCACATCTTTTTTCTATCTTCGACACTCAACATGTGAGACTTCAGGAGTATTAACTAAATCGCCCCCTTCAGCAGAAGGGAAATATTTCACGACGTTCATATAATGAAGCTATGGAGAACTTAGAAAATTGGAGCACACTCTGTTTAAGAAGACAGCATAGAAATCAATGAATATCAGTAATTAGTTAGCTCTAACCTTACTGCTACGATAGTTGTTATCGTTACTATCATCATCCATATACATGGTTTACTTTGACTCCGGCACTGACTACAGGCATCATGCCCTACTATCATGCGTATTCGTATTCTCTGGAATAGTTTTTAATCGTCATTGCTTTTCGTTGAAGGCGGAGGTAGCTAAAATGCAAAGGGGAGTGTTTGGTCATAGTCCTAGACGGCGCTCAGGGTTATCGCAGAGGTGAGCTGCGGGAGACGGTAAAATCATCTAGTACAGGTAGCGCTCATTGATTTAATACTTTTCAGCGTATACTAATAACAAGATTATGATAATATAATTCGAGATGCATATGTTCTATCATCAATCCATTCGCTGTGTGTGTGTGTGCAGAAGCAGGAAATTCAAATAGATTATAAGAAGAGCATGATAAGAATTATCCATGTATCTTTTCGCGCACACGATGCATATCAATTTACAACTCACCCAGATAGAAACCGGCAGAGGAAAGTAAACCTAACTGTCGAGCGGCACTTAACTCTAACAAATAGTTGAAACTCCTGTCTTACTAGAGTATGTGTTTAGTGATTTCTACGTTTGGATCCTAGTTTATATATGAAACATTAATGATTACCTTAAGATTTGTCTTACTTTTGATTATGGACAATAAGCTTTCGGCAGCCTCCTCATCTCCTACAGGCTTAACTTTGTATATATATTGCAGGGTGAGCGAATTTAGGCACACACTCTCCAGCTGTCTTCAGAGTACTCTGAGGGCGTCGTCGTCTTAGGAATTTTGCTCGAAAAGGTTGAGGAACGCCCGCTTTCGCAAAAGTCAGCGATGGCAGTCAGGACGTGAGCTAATCTCTAGGTCGTTGCTCCTGGGGAAAGATGATAGAAATGTTCCTGAGTGCGCTTGCAGGAATGTAGATACATGGTAAAAGGAAGAGGATATATTAAGGCGGTTCAAATTAAAAGAGAGCATACCAAATAATGTCCGAATAGAGGGCCTCTTGGGCTTGGTAGTCTTTTTCTTTAGCTCAGCTGCATTGAGGTATGCATTAATAGTCAGCGAATCTCCAAAAGAAATTATATCAAAACACTAAGGCACCACCATGCAAACACCTCCCCTCCCAGGAAAAAAAAAAAAAAAAAAAAAAACTCAGAAATTGTCACTCTCGTCAAGAGAATCTATAGAGCAGTTGGTATCGAGATTACCCTATATGACAGAAAGAGTAATAGCGATTGGAACCACGAAGCCGTTATAGTAAGAACTACGGTGGATTGAGTATTCTATTTAGGCAATGGGCAAATACATAGTCACGTTCGAGACTCCTATAAATAGTATTTTAAGCGCAAATCACAAAAAGCTAGTTGATAGAATTTGTTCTCTCAGATTTCAATTTCCGTCATAGGAGTACGACAATGCCCTTGAGGAGAGTACATTCGTTGAGTCCTCAAGTCTATCACTTCAGGTCTCGAGGATTGCTCTTTAAAAATTCCTATATGTATGTCGATAACCTAGACCGTATAGCAAATGACTCAGCGATCTATCTCTGCCGATGAGAAACTACCATACAGCGAATATCCAAACAGCTGAATTGATCAAATAATAGTTGCTTTCATCGCAAACAGACTCAAGAATCTTTAATGAAAGCTTAGTTGTGTATACACTTAACAACTACCAAGTCAGGGCTGAACGACTTGTGACTATGCATTACGATTGAGTAGGTTTTATATTCTGAGACATGCGCCACAAAGTGACGATCAGAATCGTGTTATGTGACATACTCTTGACTGAATGTTGTTATTTCGGAATCTTCCTATGCAGTAAGTGAATGTATGGAAGAGTGTGCAGATGTGAGTCTTGCAGGATTCAGGGACAAGAAGCAACCTAGAATCGAGCAATATATCGGTTCCAATACCATTACTTACACCGTGATGCTCTTATATCCACACGAACATGAAGGGAGATGATGAAGAGTGCGAAAATACACTGGGAAAGAAATATTCTTCCTACCATGTTTTCATGGTAAGCTCTTAAGATGCTTGAGAAATCGTAAGGAAATTAGCTTTCCTACGATTCCACCTTCATCGCAAATTCATTAAACAATGTGCGAAAAAAATGGACTAATCCTTAACCCATTATCATGCAAGAATAGGTACTGATGATTACGACGCAATGCTAGATAACTTACAGGATGTTAGATATTAGCGGAGATCTTAACAGAAGATGTGCGTCTGTCAGTATCGCTTTAAATGACACGTACAATAGCGTTAGCTCAAGAGGGGGTAAATCGATTGAGATAATATATAAAGTTGGAAATATTTGGTGAAATAAATCAGGCATTAAACTAAAAAACAGTTCCTTAGTTTTAGTGCTGTCACACATACAACTGTGGTGATACTCTCGCTCGCTATTCCGACAAAACGATTACAGAAATATGAAATTGTTTCTGGCATAGACTTTAGTACAGATGCGTCGCATTCCTATGGCCTGCAACTTGAGTCTAAGGCTATCGGCCTGTACATGAGTGTCTGTGAGAAAGTGCGACCGACATACAGCTCTTTCTTCCAGTTGGCGCGCATACAACAAATGAGAAAACATATCACTACGAATTCCTTGCTTAAAGAAAGCTGGTGCGTTAAGGCTTCAAAGTCATTAGTAAATGTAGATGCTCTGTACCCTCAAAAAGGAAAAAAGAGAGATGTTGGAGCCACAACCATATAATTGTATAAGTGGTTCTTTCTCCAAAGATTTTTGGATTTTGCCCATAGACTCCGATCTAAATTTAATAACATCAGTCTTGTTTCTCTACATTTCCGGTTATTCCTAGATCATTTTAAAATACTTGATTTCATTATATTAAATCAGGTCTGCCCCGCCACCCACTAAATGTTCTAAAAGGGGTAAGGAAAGCGAAGATGTGTCGAAACAAGGAAAATTATTCCGAATGGAGGAACAATAAAGGGCTTCTTGAGGAATCTCTTAAAAGATTATAGGGATTGTTCGCCGGTGCGGCATAAAATTTACATATACTTTGAGGGGAGATTTTTAGAGTGCAGATCTTTTACTACTGCCTAAAAGTGGAATCCCATGAAGCATATCCAAACCACTTTGGTCCCCAGAAGAAAAACTCCATCAATATGTCCAATGGGACAATCTCAATGTGTCTCCCTTAATTTAAGTTAGGTGGACCAAATGTGAGACCTAACACTTATCCTTTTCCTCCTTCCTTTTCATCCCTCCAGCTGGGACTCAAGATATTATAATTTCACTTTCTTAAATCCTTGAAATCCTCATCAGGACACATCAAGCACGCATGGTCATTATCAGGTCTATTTTGTTTTCATATTTAATGCTGCAAGAAAGTGAAAACCACCGGACCATACTCCAAAAGGATTAGTCAAACACTCCTAGAACTAACTACAAGGCCCTGACGGTCTCACAATCCGCACTCTTTTGAGTAAGTCAGTCTTCCTCCAACTATTCTCCTCCTTGTCCCACGATCTGACCATGTTGGTTGTGAATCGACGTTTTTAAAATGCTAATAGAAAGTTGATAACGTTTACTAATAACCCTTATAGAAGGATCCTTATGGAGCTATGAAGTAACCTCAGATTTCGCAGCCTAAACCACCATTCAACCAGGGTCATGCAAACACGAAGGTAAAAGAAATGTTTTGTGAGCTTCTGATGACTAAAACACTAAATATGCATAGTTTGTGTTCCTTTGCAGGATTTCATGTTGAACTCTTCCGAAAATGTACAAAAGTAATACTTCAGCACCAAACTATCGAATAATAGGGCAAGGAGAAAAGAAGGAAGAATCCCAATAAATATAACAGAAAAAGCTTTTTAAAAAAATAGTTTTCGCTATGAGAAGAAATAGAAAGTCACTACACAGCTTACGTGTGTGATCCATTAATACAAATTCTCCATGGGGTGGATTGGGGCCTAAAGCGTAAGATTATGAAGATTGATACATAAGACAAACATCGATACAAAGGGAGAAGTCAAAGAGTAAGAGAAGTTTGCATATTTCATATTTTTCGCTTCATAAAATCTTAGATTACCAAATCCAATTTCGCAATTATGTGTCCAATATCGTTCAGTTCAATGACTTACCCGTCACAGTTGGAACTATTATAAAATTGGTCAACACAGATCATAGGGAGTAAGAGTCAACCTACTTAGCTAACATTTATTTGATACTATAAATTTATAAAAGATGATATAGAAACAACTGCAAATTTATGCGTGCTACAACGAAATTAAGGTTAAATTATGAGACTTGCTTAATCTCGAGTTCCGAGGAAGCTGCATCCATGATTTGTTGGACAGCATTTTGTAGCCGTTGCGTCTTCGAGCTGCTGTCTGCACTCACATTCAGATGGCTAGTGAATAAGCTTTAAAAGTATCAAGCAAAATGAACACAGTCGTTGCAGTGCATTTTTGCAATTCGCTCAGAAGTGCAAGGTTAAACAGTAAATTTTTCAGCTAATATTTGACCGTGTGTGAAAAGAATAGACAGAACAATATAAAGCTTCAAGTGCAATATGAGAATAACAAGAACTAAAATATACGGCAGAAAATTGAAAAGGAACTGTTGTCCACTTTAGCAAAGGAAAAGAACAATCTTTAACTGTGCCCTTTTCAAAATTCCCTGACCACTCATGATACATTGCCCTATGAAACAGATGAGTACAGAATACACTCTACCCATAATCATACGAAGCCATACTGCTAACTTGACATTCTCAAGTATTAGCATCAAGGCTTTGAAGTTAGTTTTGTCGCATAATGTGTGCAACTATGTAAACACAAAGGTTAGAATCTACATGGAAAGCCCAATACGTAGAATAATCAACCCAAAAACTGGTCGCAGGACGGGATCTGGCTCCGAGAGTGATTGGCGGGCCGATTCGAGTCGACAACCCGCGACGGTAGCCGCAGCAGGTGGAGGTTCTGAGTATTAGATTTTCCTCTTATTTTCTGTTTCCATCCCAAATTTTTTTAGAAAAATAAAATTAGTTAATTGTAATGGTGATTTTTGGCTCATGAGTCAAATAGATACTTTCTGGAAACATATCCGGCTACAGGCTGATGCATACAAAATAACAAAAAATCATTTATCAGTCTATTTCAATCTGTAACACCTACAGCAAGCTAGCGATATAGTGACTGTTCTCACTTCCACTTGTAGAATTTTCTCTCAGAAAAATTGCGGCTCACTTGTAAGAAAATAGGCATTGGTGCACTCCAAATATCAATTTAAGTAGTAGCAATGTGCCACTGTAGTGACCCTATCTTATTGGTTTCTATTTTATTGATCTAGTGAAGGTATGATAACTAAAAGTAGACAGAATTCGCTGAGCTGCCATTCAATTCTTTGGTGAGATAATATAATACATATGTCTGAGGCTTTTTTTTTTTGTATAGTTTGTGATGATTGAAATACTATTTCAATAATATCTTCTAGCTTTGAAAACTTTTTAAGTCGAAATTGTTGTAGGGTTTAGCAATTTGTATTTGGGAACAAAAGTATGAGCAACCATCATCGCGTATAGAATAAAACAGTTAGATGTAAATGATGTGGAACAAGTATAGACTGGCCAACTTTCAGACATATGAATTGCATTCTACTTAAACATGATTAGATTCTCAACTTGGGACGCAGTGTGATCATTAAGGGAGAATTTTGGAATGTGCACAGTCAAAACAAGTCTCCGTCAAGTTTCCTTTATGCTCAAATCTGACTAAATAGAGATCATTTTGCACAGAATTACTCTGAAAGCAACTCTTGCAATTAAGTGACATTTTCTCATTTAGGCTGTAGTCTTGCAATCAAAATTGTATATCTCACTCCATAGGACTTCAATTTCTTACGAAACCAGAAAGAAGCGTATCTTTTGGCGCATGATATCGTTGACCAAAAATAGTAAACCAATTACGTAATGGCGCTAATAGACAGTTTCGTCATTAATGCTAATTTGCTGTTCTTGATAACTCGAGGAATACTGTGAATATTTCTTTTTCCGTCTTATATTTATTGTTTATAGAATTCTAGACACAGTAATTTTTCTCCCCTTAGAGGCAAGGATAGCACAGTCCCTGGCAAGAAGGTCAACTCTCTAGCAGCTATGATCAATTACAAAGCCACAGGTAGACATAATACCTATAGAACTTAAATTTCGCTTTTCTCATCTCTGG
Organism: Morella rubra; assembly: GCA_003952965.2. Taxonomy (NCBI): domain Eukaryota; kingdom Viridiplantae; phylum Streptophyta; class Magnoliopsida; order Fagales; family Myricaceae; genus Morella; species Morella rubra. The sequence continues at coordinate 26,253,507 of CM025853.1, read as the reverse complement.
TCCAGGACTTATGCTGTATCAATAGCTAAAACATAAATGTTCGATAACTAGAATACTGAGAGTGTTTCTAAAATTCGATTAATAACTCTAGCAACGCGGAGACTGAGTTTGGCATGGTGAGTCATGAGTTTTAACGTGTGCATGTGAGATGAAGGAAATCTCTGGGAAGAATATCACATGCAAAGAGAAACTACTATCTTCTCTATATGAAGGGAACCATTTTTGGCCTGCGGCTTGTACCCCGTCTTAAATTACTCTCTAAAAAAGTTTTTGGAGGTAATACTATAGCAGTGCAGTGCTCCTACTAATTGACAAGTATCTCCAGGTATTTAACTAGCAGCTACGTTTTCCTCATCTGAATTATTTCTCTCTTGTCAAATGACGAGACATGTAATCTTTAAACATGCATGTGTGTGCTAATATGACTGAGGTAGTTCACCACTGCCTTAGTTATCGCTTCATAGAATAATAATAATATATAAGTATATTGTCTAAATCTTGAGAAAAAATAGTCTTTTCTGTTTCAATTCCGGGTGAAAGTCCTCCTGTCTCAGTTTATAGTAAGACATAAAACATCAAAACAATTTAAGGATAAAAGATGGAGGCAGCGCTCCCACACATCCAATTTTATTTGTCATTGATTCGCCATATCGAATTTTTCTCATTGGTCCTGTGGCCTTTTCCCCGAACCTGAATTTGCTTCTGACATGACCACTAAAAGGCTTACGAAGAATGTAGTGAAGAAAAACAAGAGCAGTAGTTATAATATGTCGTGCTCCAAGAACATTCATACAAATAGTCAGTACGGACGAAGCGTTTATGCATGGAGAATTTAGCTGACTAGAACACGGACAGCTTGATTTCAGCATAACTAGGACATCTCTCAGATATCGAAGTTCTCAAAGTAACAGAAATTTGTTTATAGAACAAGCTTTAAGACAACGTAATCTGCAACGTTAAAAGCTCGGAACGATTGGGTTTGATTCATTAAAAACAGATAGCCTAAGATGAAGTCAAAAAAGCTGTGCAGGTTCTATACAAATAGATTGATCTATCTCACTTTCTCTACTGCCCCTTAAAAAAAACAAAACATTGAATTCTCATATTAAGCTTTATGGAGAAAAACGAAGGGATAGTAAGATCCTGTAAAACATGGTGCATGCGTAGACTAAATCAAGATAGCTCATATGGTTCTCTATGCTTTTTGACTACAGATAACATGGACTGAATCCCTATTGCTCAGACCATCAGAAATGCAAATTGTCAAATCTTTATCTTTCATTCTTTCGCCTCGTATACCACAGAAACAAACCATGTCTCGTTTCAATTTTAGAGCAGGTTGTGTGTGTCGGAAAAGTATCAAAGATTCTTTCCATTTAATACTTGTGACATAAGATACTTATGTCTAAATAGAATGTGATATCATTATCTATATTATTCATTTTTTGGTTGTTATAATAGAGTAACTATTCAATTCTAAACGCACACGAAATCAGAGGGATTGTCGTGTAGAAGAAGAATGGCGCATCGAATGGCACTAACAACAGAGTGCCTGTTTTTGTATACTGACCTACTCTAATCAGTAAGATTCATTAATGCATGTTTTGTCCGTTATCAATGTAATCATAGTTCCTTCTCTGCATACTGGAAATTCCTCGCACTAATGGAATGCTGTCGAATGGTTAACTGGTGCAACAAAGAGGTCTTCTTCGGTGTTTTCATTTCTATATATCTCAGCCATTTTGACACAGAAAGAATGCTTATTTGACAAGGGAAAAAGCATTCAATGGGTTTCTTAAAATTATCTCAAGTAATTGTCTGACCAATAGAATATTACGCATTCTCATAAGCGATAGTATTTTCGTGTGACCGACAAAAGATAGTCAGAAATTTTATAGTTATTTTTGTCCTTGTTGCATGATGTTCTATAATCATAATAATGAAATTACATTATGTGTGTGAACTATTTGATGAATAAAATTGTCAAACCCACTATATAGGCAATGTACTCATTTTGTTCCAAAGAAAAGAAGCTAGTACATTTGATCATTGTTTTTAAGTGGTCAGCAGTAAGATATAATTATAATTCAGCAGCCAAAATATTGGTCCTAGTTGCACCTTATTTTTAGTTTGGCACAATAGAAATAGTACTTCTCTCCTGTCAATATGAAAACGTTAAATAAAATTAATCCGGAGATGAAGAAAATGACATTAGTCCTTTTTCGGACACATGACGCAGACGATGCTTAGCAACCAAAGAAAAAACATTTGCCTAATTTGGGGGTAGTGACTCGTCACTTCAAATTGGACCCACAATGGCAATATACCATCTTTAAGAAATAATCTATGCAGACCCTGATAGGAGGGGGACCCTCAATAACTAACATTCATCGTTAGCATGAATCGAAGAAGCTCTGGTTGCAACCCTCAACTACCGCACTGTAATTAATGAAAACAACGCTTTCAGCAAACCGTAGCATCTGTCTGACAATATCTATCTATAATATACATGCTACTATTGCAGCATTCGAGCATGATCCTCAGAATTGATCCAATTAATCCCTAACCTTTTCGGAAATGCTTTCCAATGAATTACGACAAAAATCATTTTACAAACTCATATACAGAACTAATGGGTCAAGGGCATTATCTAGTTATTTGTTGATAAATAATTATGTAGATAAGGGTGGCGAAAGTGTTTATCAAAATTGGAGATTAGTTAGAGGTCAATTCGAGCCTAAACACATTAATCAACAAAATGAACGTCTATTTGCCTGAGGGTGCAATGGGTGTTAATATTGGTAGTGTATTAGGAAAGAGATTGTTATACAGCTGCAAACTATGGTAGTTCTTGGGTGAAAAGTGTATTTTCCCAAAAATTTTGGAATTCCAATTCTGAGAATTTACATGAAAAGTGTTTGGGAAGGCATTCAGGTTCTTATTGGATTCGCCTAACCACATTGGCGTCGCTCCGGAATATTTCCTCTATAATTGGTTTATTCGGTGCTATTTACTCACTAGTGTACTTTGTTAATTGTGAACTGCAAATGTATTGAGCATTTAATATTGCCCTGGCAATCGCTATTTTAAACAGGAGCTGCGTTCTATTCAATAATTTCTAGTATGCTATTTTGGGTCGCTTCACGGGGACACAGACTCTTTTCGTGTAAGGGATGGGGACAAGGGATGCCAAGGGATCCAGGCGGACTTAAAATCAAGTTACATTTCATAAGCAAACAACTTCAACAGAAGATATCCTACTTTGCGTATAATGTCGTCGAAGTTCCGGAGATTGAGCTATGTACTATTGATGTCTGACTTCTAGGCATAAGTTCGGATATACCACAATGTACTAGCCATAATACGACATAACTTCCAGGGACTTTATCTGTCATAAGATTGTCTGGCTAGACAGACCGTTCTCCTACATCTCCATCATACTGATCAGTTGCTTTCTTAAGTGCTATATTTCTCAACGGGATAGCTTAATTGAGTCGCTATGCATAGCATTTGATTGCACTTGAATATATAAATGGAATGAGGCCGCAAAGAGATCGCTACGTAGCATTCTGTGGCGGGTAGGAACAAGTGCCATATAGTGAGTCTTGAACTTATTCTGACTTATATAGGTAAAAACATTTGCAGCGTTAAAAAATTTTACTACATAATGAAATAGTTAAATGAATATGTTGTGAATCCTAGAGATGATAATCCAAGTTTATCGTTCAGAAATATAGGAACATACTTCTCTCTTAGGCAATGTTTGACATTGGTTCTTCAGATAGAAGGATGGATCACAGCTTGGACCCATGGATCTTTGGTCATCTAACATCAGCCATTAATTACCCAGAGTGATGTGACCCATAGTAGGAAGACAGGCGTGAATACCGCACTCAAGGTCTGTCTAGCACACTCTTGATAAACATTAATGCACAAATACATGTTACACTGTACTGGAAATAAGACATAGGAGTGGCCTCTATATCAGCACGAATCAATTATGTAGAAGCAGCTTGGTAGTCAGCTACACTTCTCTCGCAACAAATCAATATTCCTTTGTCTCGAGTGAAGTGAACCTTTGGGGGCTGGCCAAAAAATTCGTAATGTGTTGAGAGATTGTTCACCTGGGGACTGTTGAAATGTGATAGTTCCCTGTCACATTGGTTTATTGAGAAAGATCTATTTTATACGACTACATTGAGAGTGAGAGCTATTAAAAACATCTAAAACAAGAAAAAACATATCGAAAGAAATAGGGGAGATGTGGTGAACAAATCAAAAGATATATACAACATATATTTGAGAGTGATTGTGTACCTCTCCTCTGTTTGAGATAGGACATAATTTATGATTGAGAGAGAATTTCTAAGGTTTTGTAGTGAGCTCGGCCGGAAAGTATCTTCTTTTAGGAAGCTACACGGTAAGACGAATATGATCGAATCATTTGCAATGATACCTTCCAGTTCTACACGTTAGTGTGAAACGTCCATAGCAGAACGGAGTATAGTTATGATAGGTACTGGTCGGGCAAAATTAGACGTCATCTCTCAGGGGCATGGTCCTGATAACGCAGATCATTGATAGTCTATGTCAAAACAAGTGAGCTGGTTAATGAGACACATCAGGACCAAAAGGCTTTAGCAAGCACGATTTCTACTTATGTGCTCAAATATCTTCATCCCTGGTTTGTCATAAGCTGGGAGAGTATTACATGGTTTCCTCCGAATGGTTGCTAACGCATTTAATATTATCTTTCTCAGTTTCCCTTGTAATGATTAGCAAAACTAAAAGAACATTTCCATAAACTCTTTGAAGTGAACAGCAGATCAGCAGAAACAAAGTAAAATCATGAATTGCGCAATTTGGCTTCTAAAAACACTATTTCTCGGTCAATTGCATGCCTATATGTCGTAATGGTGGAATATATTAAATATCTCATCAGCTTGAAGGTGGATCATTTTCTCTCACAGAAATATACACGACGATAGAAACATTATCAAAATATTTTAGAAAGTAGAGATACAGATAGGTTGTAAAAGTAAATGAAATATAAAGATAACATATACAAGTATGTCCAACATGTCAGATAGCTAATATTGTCAATCTGTGAGTCATGATAGTCCAAGATGTACACAAGCTACATCTGTCCTCAACTAATATAGAGAATGAGAGCTGGAATAGTAATGTATATTAGGTGACTACTGACCTAGTGCTTAGACGTCCAAATAATAATTGTGTAGGATGGTATTCTGTATCGGCGAGCCGAATGAATGCACTGTTCCTTCCCAGGTATTCTATATTTGAAAAATTTCTCATGGGAGTTCTGTCCTCTGAATGCAGGACCAAGTTTAGTTTCAGAATATCACAGTTTTGCCCTCCGTGTTACTGGAAATAATTCGTGGGAAGATGATGTTTGATTTCTGAGGATGTCGTAGAAAACGCTCTCTATTCATTAGGAGAAAATTTGTAATTCTAGGCTGGTAATTGTTTTTCTCAAGCGTAATGTTTGGTCAAGAATTGGTGAGAAAATTTTGTCATGAGACTTGCTATCTTCACCTGGCAGTCTTTCGTGTACCAAAAAATTCGCGAATTGGCAGTTAGGCAACAGAGAGGGTGTAAGGTTAATTCGGAAGCTGCATTAACAGTCATGTTGGGTCATGGTACAGCCACGAGGAAGAATTATAGCTTTTTAAATTAGTACTGGGGAGGCTAAACAAACAGCCTACTCAAGAGTATACGGAGGAAGGCCACAGCTTTCATTATAAAACGATATACAATTAGCGGACTGTCACCCAGGTTAGCTTAAGTGATATGTGTATAGTCATTATAAAGGAATGGGTGTGCCTTGTTCACACTGTTTGTTACATCCAACGACAGGGTGGAGTGCAGACATTAGAGGCACTTGCCAGTCTGGGCAGGCACTGAGAAATCTATTACGAGAATCACAGAGACTGTGCGGTGATGTGGATGGTAACGTGGAAGATGCAAAGAGTTAGACTTGGAGCTCGATTTGCACAATTGGATAAGATAGCTTGATTGTCTTGACGTAATTCTGAATGAATGATGTCTAGCTAGAATATCTGATAGGAAGTCAGTTTCATTGGTTTTGACCGATCATGATTCTAAAAACCAAATCTTGATGGAAAAATTTGACTAAGACAATTTGTGATTCAAATTATGTGCTCTCATATTATTCTCTAAAGCATATGCTGTAGTAGGAGAAAGAGATCATAATCATAGAAAAAGAATTGTAACATGCATCCAACTTCTCAGGAGGTTTGTTCTTTCCCAAATTGCTTAGGGTACTGTGCATCGGTCTTCAAGGGACTCTGGGTTCTCCCACATAATAGGCTACTAACTTTCGGGATCTCATTGGATCATTCATCTCGTGGTAATTAACTTCGCCGCACAACAGTGATCTTTGGCAATCGATCAGCATACATCTCGGCTGGGCTGGTGCCTGTACCTATCCCTGGAATTGTATAAACTGGGACTGTCATAGTGTTCATTGGTCACATTGAAGAATACAGACAGTATCATATGGCGTCGTTAAGAACCCTCAATTCTCTTTCCAAGTCTTGCTTGACTATATATGCCTTATTCTCAAATATGATGAAGATCCTCATCCTGTACTAATTTAATTCCAGGTATAGTGCATATCAACATTTTATTGGGACCAGTGCATCAAAGGTCCTCACCAGGAAGCTGGGTCACTTGAACGCTGACTCTGATTATGAGGTTTGAGCCATTACTAAACTAGCCAGAAGTCTCCTCTCTCATCTCCTAAAAGATTGTTCACGAAATGACATCTCTTTGCTGTGGATTTGGATCATATTAAAAATAGTCGTGTTGATCTCTTCCTAATTCGTGTCAACGGCATAACAAAATCATAAACTAGTGATATATACAAAGTATTTTGAGCTTAGGACGTTGTTATTGGTAATTTTCTTCCAAAAGGGAAACCTTCAAACCAAACTTAAACACAATAGACAGGAACATTAGAACTTCATCTTGCAGATAAAGAACCTTCTCGTTAGAAGTATCATTCTCTCCATGGAAGGTAATAGTTTTTGGAAAGAACCGAGAAGGGATTTCTTAAGCATAGGACTCTACACATGAAATTACATACAATGGATATAATGACCATGTCCAAAGTATACAGATACAATCTCCATGATGATAGGGTCAAATAGTGTGATTATATTTTTTACATTTCTATACTAGCACAAGGGTCTCTAGAGTTCTGAATGCTTGAGCCCCATATCCGGCCCCTGGAACATACTCTGAGAATTCTGAACTGCTTTCAGAATCAATTCTCTGCAACCCAGGAAGCCCACTTAGATCCTCATAATTACTATGGGCCTGGCAACACGCTGCTGTTCTTAAAATTTATCCCATCTGTTGGCGCTAAGGTGCCTCGTATGGACTTCCAGTTTCAGTGATTAATATAAAGGACAATCATGGCAAATCTAAAATGCTAGTTTATAGAAGCGTACAATACGATCCTGTAGCAGAAGAGTATCTAAAGCAGAATTGCAAGTCAAAGGCTGTACCCTAGTGTACACAAGGGATAAAGTTTTGTTAAACATACTATCTCTGCCGCAGCTAACTGTTGCATCAACCAAAGCCATTGACTAGTATAGACTTACACTTCTGTGTCTATCTATGTTGTTAGAGTGATACTCGTTTTGTGCTTACAACTGAAAGGCTACTCAGGGAGAATCAATATATGTCATGAAAAAACCCCCAACCGCGACGATGTGGCAACACTGAGATTCCCACTCCATTGTCAACTATGCATTCAAATATCCGAATATTCTCTAACAAAATGATGGGCATTGTTATGCCTTGGCTTTGTCTACCACCACTCTATTTTAGGAAATAACAGAAGAGCATACGAAAAAATTGCCCACAGATATATATATCAGCTGTCACACTTGTGACATTATTGACCTAAGTGCAAAATAACTGTAATTATACTTTGTGTATGTGTCTCCGCTTCGGTGCAGAAGGTAATTAGATAGATATTAGACGTTGGCTTCAGGTTTAATTCAATGAAGACCATGAATCTGCAATATTTACTTTCTTTCCTAGCTACCCACTGGTCAGTCGGAAGGAAAATGTTACAGCTACGTGTACAGATTAATGAAGTGCTCCCGTGGAACAGCATTGCCGAACGTACTAGAGTCTCCTCACATAAGGCTATGAGCACTCCACATTTCAATAGTGAATCCAAACATCATGCAGAGCTCTTCTACACTTTCAACAGGCCACTATAAGTAAAAGAGTATTCCCAGGAGTATTCTTTTAGAAAAGTGAACTTCAATAAGTCAATGCAGCCAGCAATGTAGTATCCGGGCACACTTTACGGATAGAATACGAAATCTACTAGAACAAGTCTAAATACAATACCATAAAGACTCACAGTTCAACAAATATAGTAATCTATCAGTACAATCAGCCAGATTTATGGTTTTTTTGATTGCGTTGAACATATTTCCAGATAACGGAAGCCGAATCACAGAATAATACAAAACTCAGAATATACCGTACAAATTCAATGATTGCTTAACAGTAGTTAAAATCTCAATCTACTTCTGAATATGGCACATTGGAGGTAGCCAAAAAATAGACATAAGACCATTTTACAACAAGCTAACACACCCAGTAAATTTAAAGCAAAAAATAGTGTAAGAAGAAATGAAAATACAACAAACACCTGAGAGTAATCCAATACAATGGAGTTATAATAAAAGGAACCACATCTAATAATGAGAACGTGGGTGGATAAAAACTATTTTTATGAACTAATCAAGATCAGAAATCATGAAGGGACGTACGTAATATCAACGAGAACTAGGTTAGTCCGATAGCCCTTTATGCATGTTTAATCTTCAATCTGATACCTACATAGAAGGATAAGCAAAACTCGAATATACTATTTTAACAGACTGAACAATCTCATAAGTGTACCATGACCTATGTATATTATCATACCAGCCAACACGGCCTACTTAGATGCAACATAGATCAAAGCAGGGTCTGATTGCATTGTGTAAATTCTGCATAATGCCAGAATGCTTCGTAGCCGAAAACTCCAGAGCAGAGTTAAAAGTAGATAGTGCTTTAATGGGTAATGTGAGAGAGTATTGATGATCTTTGTCTCGCGGAGTGATGGTTTCGCACGGGACAGGCAGTATGTAAAAGCTGAGCAAATGCCGTTTGTCAAAAGCCAGCAGATTAAGTTGCTAATCCAACAGGAGTTCAACGCCGTGTCAATGCGTGTTTAGAAGAACACTAAGTTTTCCTGTACTCTCGTAATATTTGCTTTATATTACTTATCCTACTATTGGAAGCACGGAGACTAGCTGTAGGCTAACAGTAGACGAATGACAAGTTTTGTGTATTAGGCAAGGGCTATTTGGTATATTATCTGTGACTCTATATGGAGGATTAACTGAGGGCATAAATGAAAATCAGCTTTTATAACTTTCTCCATTCTCTCATTTGCCATATATACTTGCAAAGATAAACTTAATTTTACTTTTTCCCGTATAACACTAATAAAAAAAGAAAAGATTGGGTCATTTTTTTTTGCTCTCAAACATGAATCTTTAAGTTTGTCAATTGTTATTTCGTCTTTAATTGCCTCCAAAACTTTTCGCTGAAGTCTGTCGCCTCTAATACGTCTCCATGTTCTGGTTCTAATGTACTACGCTTAATATTTCGGCGCAGCCATCAAGCCCTAGTTCATTAAGTTTTGTCTCTTTGGGTGCGCCTATTCTACTCAACTGAGGGAATCAGGTGCACATTCCTCGGCCTTTTATGTCTTCAGACAAGGGGCTCTGATGTTCTTGATTTGCATTTTAATAGCAAAAATAACTCAGGCCTAGGTAAGTTCCACTTCAAGGCTTATTGGTCAAAGGTAAGGATCTATGCAGCCATGTTTGGGGGAAGTAGCAACAGAATGCCCTAGCTAGCTAGAGGCACGGAAAAGACAACGACTGAAGGATATGTAATCTAAATAATGTTTTGTTTAGCATAAGCGTGGAAGTAATAGCAAGATGGCATCCTGCCGAGCATTATTTCTCTTTTTCGTGAAACATAGTCTTGAAATGCGCGTGTCGAAACACTTTCAAAATTCTACCTTTTAAGTCTTGTAGACCTCCCCAAGAACATTATCAAACGTCGCAGGAAAAGACTTTCAATATATTAGGCCTGTAGAACCAGTAACCATGTGGACTTACCTGAAGAGAAGCTCTTCTAACAGTAACGTTTGCGACTTCAGTGCAACGCCTCCATGCAAAGATAATTTTTACTTTAAGATAACTCATACTTTAGCCCTATTCACTGAGGATCCGCGTAATCTCTGATTTCCAATGTCTTGTGTATTAGGACATCTGTAAGAATTGGCCCAAGAATGTCCAATACTGCAGGTAGAGACACTTTCAGGTCTTCCTCAGTTTCAGAATCTATTGTTATGTATTTTATATCGTCATAGGTGTGAAGATTTGAGATAAATTCTAATTTGTGGGTGAAAATTAATAAACTGGAGACTCTAGATAGATAGAGTTCAACTTAGATGTATTCGATGGAAGATGAGTTTGTAGAAAATGATACTACTTAGTGTGTCTTTCATAGATCACTGAGCTTCTTTGCAACGATGCTAAGGAGAATCTAATAGATAAATGGACCCACTAAAGAAGCTCCATGCAGACCAAATAAGCACAGTACCATTACAAGCTACAAACTTTAATAAGCAACTCATTTTTCTTTTGCCATATGTTTTTTTCCAATACATAATGTAGTGCTTTTTTTTTAAAAGAAGCTCAATGCAGACTAAATAAGCACAGTACCATAACAAGCTACAACTTTAATGAGCAACTCATTTTTCTTTTGCCACATGTTTTTTTTCCCAATCAATAATTGTAGTGTTTTTTTTTTAAAAAAAAAAAAAGAAAAGAAAAGAAAAAGAAAACACTCTTTTTTCTTTTCCTTTTCCTTTCTTCATATTATATAATATACAACTAAGATTAGTCTTTAGAGACTTTAGGCATGGGTTAAATGCCTACCCAATGAGGTAGCCCTTAATCTTACAATTATTGACTTTGATGCTCTTAACTTAGGGCTCGACCTATTGTCATATGAAATCGAATCAATTTCTCAGTTATTGAAAATGGGTGAGGTGCCCTAGGTGGGTGTGAGGTTGAGTTGATCAGGGGGGTACCATTGGTTAGCTGGCTGACCATTTGATTCGACTCTTTACTGGAACAACTTAGGATTTAAATGATGAATGTGATGTGAGACTGTTGCATATGTCCGGGATTTACCATATTTTGGTTCATGTTCTCTAAGCTATGGCACAGGATGCAGCATATGTGTCCCTTTATTATCATCAAAAAAAAAAAAAAAAAAGAGTGAGTTCCTATACAATAATGTGTAACATTATTGAGTCTTGTGTAGTATTCTTTTGTAGTATTGTGTAATTTCTAAATTTATCGCAAGAGTGATATCTTAATATAGGGTATAAAGTTCAAACTTATTACTAGTGAGTGGCGCGCAACGTCAAGTTTGATAAGTTATGGTGTAAATTGTAAAAGTAAAAGTTATAGTAGTTACAATGTGCTAAGAATACTCACCAATTTCATATACCATTCTTTAGCGCTCAGAGAAACATATTCTACTCTTAAGTGTAGTAATGACTATTTTCATATTCTATTCTTTAGAGCTAAGACAAACATATTCTATTCTTAGGGGAGCGCTTAAAGAAACATAATCTTTTCTTAAGTGTAGCAATGGACATTTTCATATTCTATTCTTTAGCGCTAAGACAAACATATTTCAAATGAGCTATTTTTTCTCGTGTGTTGGGTGAGTGCTAAAACCTTGTAGATGCTCTGCAGAGTCATTAACTTGATGAAAGATGAGTTTGTAGAAAATGGTCCTACTTTGGTGTGTCTTTCATATATCATTGAGCTTCTTTGCAAGGATGCTAAGGAGAATCTAAATGATAAACGGACCCCCCAAAGAAGCTCAATGCAGACTAAATAAGCACAGTACTATTACAAGCTACAAACTTTATTAAGCAACTCAAATTTTCTTTAGCCATATGTTTTTTTTTTCAAGGCATAATGTAGTGCTTTTAGGAAAGAAAAGAAAGAAACACTCTTTATTCCTTTTCCTTCATATTATAAACTAACATTGCATTTGGCAAACTAAAATTTTAACCCCAAAATTTTATCATCATTCTAAAAAATTTCTCTATTACTTTTTCACAACTTTTTTCATTTTTTTTACAACTTTTTCACTCTTTCTCCTAACTTTTTTACCAACTCTCGTACCTCAAAATTTTAACCACCCCTAAAATTTTGTTTCAAAACGCCATGCTACAGTTGAGTCTTTAGAGGCCTTAGTCATGGCCTAAACTGCCTGCCCAATGAGCTAGCCCCTAATCTTACAATTATTGACTTTGATGCTCTTGACTTAGGGCTCGACCTATTGTTACATGAAATTGAATCAACATCTTAGTTATTGAAAATGAGTGAGGTGCCCCTTGTGGTGGGGTGGGGTTGAATTGGTCGAGGGTACCAAGGGTTAGTTAGCCAACCATGATTTGACTCCTTATTGTAACAAAACTAATTATTTAAATGATGCGTGTGATGAGAGACTATTGCATGTGTTTGGGATTACCATGGCGTTAAGCCCTTCAGTGTGATAAGTAATTTATTTATTTTTAATTTATTTCTCGAATTTTTTTACTTATTTTTTAGTTATTTTGTCTAAAAGGGCATTTAGATTATTTTTCATGTTTTTCCGTCTGATTTAACTGCTGATTTGGACGGGAGACGTACATTAATGATTTTGAAAACTTAGAGGACGTAAATCGCCGTTTTCATAATTAGGAGGGCAACATTGATTTTTGCTCAGAATTAGGGGGCAAACTATGGAATTATCCATTTCATATCCTATATTCTCTAGTGCTAAGACAAACATATTCTATTCTTAAGTGTAGTATTGACTATTTTCATATTCTATTCTTTAGCGCTAAGAGAAACATATTCTATTTTTCAAATGAGCTATTTTTCTCGAGTGCTACATATTTCCATCCCTCAGAGCCCATGAAACGTATGCAACATCTGTAGCTTTTTTATGAACCAGGGGAAAGTCTGCAGGTTACCAGCTATTCCTTAAGCAAGTAAGCAAGCTCCATTGCCTTTCTTCTTTTCCTTTTCTTCATCATTTTATTCTGCTCTAACATCCTAAATCGATGACTTAGTCTGACTGGTTGTGAAACAGAAAAAAAAAAAAAAAGAACTGGCTGGTGGGTGATGTTGAGCTTAAGCACCTTGATTATGTTAATAGATGTCTATGTATTTGTGATTCAAAGACATTAACATTAGTGACAGGTTCCCTGCGAATCTAGCTGGAACAGAGATTTCTGTGCCATTTTCCTTTGAGAATGAAGCCTGGAATTGATGGAACTGAGTCTCTCTCGGCTCGTATAGAAAAGAAGTTTGCTGGCCTGACTCCAATTGATCTCGAGTGTTGTATATTTAAGGTGCATCACCAGCTACGCAGGGTAAATGAGAATGCATACGAACCTGAGCTGCTTGCCATTGGTCCTTACCATCATGGCAAGGATAGACTAAGCCCCATGGAAAAGCACAAATTGAACTGTCTACAACTAATGCTCAAAAGGAGGAACGGGAGCATAGAAATATACATCGAGGCCATGAGAGAATTAGAAAAAAGTGCTCGTAGGTACTATGCAGAATCCACTGACTTAACAGAGGATGAGTTTGTCGAGATGCTGCTGCTTGACGGGTGTTTCATCATCGAGCTGTTTTGCAATAAAGCTCCAATCTTCCAGATGGATTGGATGCGCTCTAGCCTACGGCGTGATCTACTCTTATTTGAAAACCAGCTTCCATTCTTTGTTCTTACCAAGTTATTTCAGATGACTTGGTTTCCTACTGAGCCGAGTGGCATTGGTTATCTTGCTTTCGATTATCTCTGTCCGTCGTTACCGTTTAAATTCAACGACCCTGGATCATGCGACAACATTAAGCATCTACTAGCTTTGATACATGAAGCAATCTGTCCTCCACGGTTTGCAGGAACAAGGAAGTCTAGAAAAGAAATAGAATGGGACGGAGGCTACAGGTCAATAAATTGTGCCACAGAGCTTAGAGAAGCTGGAATCAGATTCAGGAAGCTAGAGAAGAGAAACTTGTTCGACATAGAGTTCGACAACGGGGTCATGAAAATTCCACAGTTGGAAATACATAACGAGACAGAGTGTTTGATCCGGAACCTGGTTGCATATGAGCAGTATACCAAAAACATTCGTTCACCATTCATCACCGACTACGTTTGCTTCATGGATGATCTCATTAGCTCTCCCAGAGATGTTGGATTACTCCGTCAACGTGGGATTATACTCAATGAGTTGGGTGATGATGAGGTGGTTTCCACCATGTTTAACAAGCTCCGTGACAATGTCTCCGAATCCAACCTTGGTTATACTGAAGTTTACAAGAATGTCAAGCAGCATTGCAAACAACCTTGGAATTTTCAGAAGGCAAAGCTAAGGCACAACTATTTCAACAGTCCCTGGGCATTGATTTCATTCCTTGCAGCTCTCTTTTTGATTCTGCAATCTACAGTACAGACCGGATTCAACATTGCTTCTTACTTTGTCCATAAGTCATAAGTGCCATGATCTTGTCCTTCTCTTACGTAATGGATGGAACCTAAAAACCAAATAAATTACATATTCTGCCTCTTCACAAATCTGAGTTTTATTAATATTAAATTTTAATCTTGTTTCGTCTTCCTTGATCTTCTTGGATGGAATCAAGGTATTCTTTCACCCCAAACCAGGGGGTTAAATAAACATCGAAATAGAAGGTGCCATCCTCCTAAAGAAAATGGGCTCATAAAAACATGGACAAAAGCATGTCAAACATGAGAGGGAATAACCCCAAGGCCTAAAGGATGCCAAACTCAAAACAGTCCATATCAGACCGTGAGCATAAAAGTCCAACACGTGTAGGTGCTTGTTTGTTAAAATTTTAAGTTAGTAAAAATTTTAGAATACGAAAATCAGTGAAAAAATAAAAATAATTTATATAATTTGATAATAAAAGAAAAAAAAAGAGAAGCTTTATTATAATTAAAAAAAATTATTTGATAAAAAGAGATAAATTATTTCATAATTTTTTTAATCATGCCTTAAAATTTAGGGTGCCACCATTTCAGCAAACAAACACCACCTAGATTTGATCGCGACAATGTTAGGATCTGTCAAATATCAAATCCCTTTGCTACTAATAATCAAGTCACAATCCTCCTTCCTCCCCCCACTTTCCCTCGAGAAGAAACCCAAACAGAACACCAAAAAAAGAAGAAAAAAAAAATCAAATGAGACCAGGTACACGTTTGTTTCCACCAGTACTTCAGAGAAACAGGAAATAACCAAGCATCCGCTTCAGGAAAAAAGAAGAAGAAATAAACACGCATTGGCCAATAACTGAGGAAGGCATGGGCGGGCTTGCATTCCAGTACACCGGTAAATGTCGGCGACCATGGAAAGCAACGGAGGAGTCATTAACTGTAGTTTCACCTATAAGAATCTTGACGCTTTGGCTTGCTCTGGACAACAGCCTCGATCTTCTCCATCACAGCAGGAGTCAGTAGAGGTATGACCTCGACAGCTTTCATGTTCTCTTGGATCTACATACAGCAAAACAACTATTTGATTGACCACAAAAACATTTCAGATTTTAGATGCTTACAAGCTCCTAATTCTTGCTATTTTACTCGTAACTAAAGTTGTAAATAAAGTAATTGGGCATTCTTGGTTATCAGTTTTAGGATCTATGCTTCCAATCTATCAAAGAGACGACACAAAAGGCTAACGTAGACGAGCAACCATGACCAAACATATTTTGGTTATCAATAATTATTTAATATATTTTGCAGCTATAATCTCTGATGCTTCACAATAATCGTGCTGTTTCTTCACAAATTGTGTAAGACATGAATGCAACTCGGAAACCATGAAGCAAAATGGTCGAATTTCATGTTACACATATAGAAAACGATGATTTAACAACCTCATTTCATAAAGTTCAACTAGAAGCAAACACAAAACATTTCAAAAGACACATGCAGCACACCATGCAATAATGGACATGCTCAGAATGTCTTATTGAACTAACCTGAGATTCCTTTGTCGCTCCAGTGATAACAGAAGAGACATTAGGATTTGCAGCACACCAAGCGATTGCAAGTTGAGCTAGTGGGACGCCAAGTTCATCTGCAATTGGCTTCAGTCCTTCAACTTTTTTCAGCACATCATCAACCAATGACCGGCTAGCAAGATTCTACGAGGCAAAACAACAGGTGAGTTCCAGCTTCTTTTATTCCCAAAAGAAGAAAAAAAATAGGTCGTAGTTGTCTACATATTTGTGACAGAAGTTCAGCTTCAGCTTAAACACTACAACAACTCTCACTTGACAACCTATTATACGGGCTTCTGCATCCTACTGAGTTTGCTGGCCTCATATGGTACAGGAACTAAAACTAGGGTCCTTCACAATCCATAGTTACATTATAGAGCATGTTGCTATATTGTACATACAGAAGGTGGACCAATCAAATTCTCGGATGAAGCTCTACCCATAGAAGCATTCATGATTAAACATGTTAAACGGCAGCAAAGAATATGAAAGGGGAACGCCAATTACGATGGAACACCATGCAATTTAATGCCTTCTCTTAAGCATATTAAACTCTCAAGTCAATTAGGCTTCTATTCAAGTTGTCTGCATACAATTTTCAGAAGTCCAGCCAATTCAGCAAGTGAAGTCGAAAGTCAATAATGAGACTTAAATCCAATATGAAAGTACTGGAGCAATTATAAACTGTTTATACAAGTCCAGAATAGATACTGAAGAGCATATGGAATACCAAGGCCTTACAGAGATAAGAACAATGTGATCCAGCAAAGACTCACTTTGTAATTATCCAAAGCAAACCGGCTATCAGGTGGTACAACTTTCTTGTTGTATTTTCCAGTGAGCACTCCAGATGCAAGTGGGCTCCACGTGGTAAGACCTATGCCGTAGTTGCTGTACAGAGGAAGGTACTCAGATTCAACCTGCATCCATTCAGTATTTAATCATTCACAACCCAGAAGTTTAGATATGGATGTATTTCAGTCTTCCATGACTCATGACCAATAGCGGAAACTGTTCCGCAACTGAGAACCAACACAAGCAAATGGCAGTCGAAGGGGCAAAGTCTCCACATTTATGACAAAAACAAGGAACAAAATCTCCACAACTTTGAACCTAATCCTTGGTGGCAGTTGGCTGAATAAACAGTGTAGCTATAGAAAGATGTTACACATAAAGGACCAAGAAGCAATAGATCTAAAGAAGACTGAAGTCAAAAGTAAACAAAGTACCATCCAATAAAAAATGAAGCCATATGATGGCCAGAAATTAGCCTTCGGGGAAAAGCAACCATTTAACTGGCTACCAAAAGCCAATAGAATAGTAAAGCCTAAATTTCAACACTTGCATGAAATAACTAAGCATATTGAGTAGTCAATGGTTTGGAATTGCAAAAAATTCCATTCCACAGCACCACATGGCAAAACTGATAAGTAAGTGAACCTACCATCAAGATAACGAATGGCAGAAAATACATTATGTATTAAGTGCTGAGGAGGTCAAGGAGCAACAAAATGGATTTTAATCAGGTCAATTGGGTTGTTCCATTTGTTTTCCCACCACACATGAATATCAGAGTCTACTAACAGGGTAAAATACTAGGAGGATTAGAAGCATACAGGTTGCAAAGTTAGCATTCCAGGTACCAAGTCAGAAAATTGTACATGTTCGAACCAAAAGCAAAGATGTAATCAGCCAATGACTCATTGACTGGGTTGACAAAGCATCCAAAGAATCGAGAGAGATGGATGGGAGATTTGGAGTAATTGACAGCCAGTATGAACAAACTCAAAAGGAATAAGGGGGTAAGATCTTAGCTCTTAAATCCAAACATCCTTGTCTGGTACGACAAAATGGGGATATAAAAACCATATAAAACATAATATGCTCCAACCTTCTAATGATTTGTTTGCCTTGTAGATCCATACTTTCAGCAAGGGAACATCAGATGCAACTAGAGCAAAAAGAGGAAAATTTTGAAGAAATGCCTAGGCATACCACAACAAATGTAAACAAAATAGCATGGCTATCTGTCTAACAACGATATTGTGGTGAATGTAGCAACCAATGAGCGTGGCCTATTATGTGCTAATGGGATTAACAAGGTCAAATAAGGTCGCTCTCAAAGCAAAGGAGATATAATGTCTATGAGGCATGTACTGAAATTCTCCACCCGTACTTGAGGGCCAGGTAGGTATAAGAATCCCTCCACATGATGAGGAGGGAAGCACTTGTTACTCGAGAGAAGTTTTTTTTTTTTTTGGTATTGGATTAGCAAAACAGGAAATAAACAAGGTTCTGCGTCAGGTGCGTAATTGCAACAAACAAACTGATTGGAGCATGATGGGTTTGAGTCATATATCATTGCTGGGTTCCACTTTAGTGGACAAAGATTGTGTTGAAGTGACAGTAGAGACCTATGTTAAGACTTAGGTAACTTCCTTGCTTATTGAAACTGAAGTCGACAAAGAGCTGCCTGAATCACTATGGCTATTAATAGGCACATCGAGATGCAGGGTTGAAATTGAAGTCGTTTTTCAGGATGAAGCATGCATATAATGCTTTGATTCGATGCAGAAGGACTTCTACTTCTCAACTCCTAAGCAGATTTGGGTCGTCAGAAACCTCTAAATGATGTCCAACGAAACTCAATAGTACGTGGTTCTCATCTCCTGCTAGTAATTGTGCCTCTAGAGCACCTACAAGTTAATTCAAATGGATTCCAAAAAATCCAAGAACACCCATAACTGAACCAAACAAAAATATCCCATCAGGATTCAGTCCGCACAAAAAAGCACATTTCTTGCCATAAACTTTATCAATAGATTTATCATCAAACACCCAAAAGAAACAATTCCCCAATAATACCATAAAAACCCAAAAAGAAGCAAAAGGAAAAACTCACAGACCTTGTGGCGCGACAACAGATTATACTCGGGCTGCTCGACGATGGGCCCCACCATGTCCAACCTCTGGGCTACTCCCCAAGCCTCGGTGATCTGCTGGGCGGACCACTCGCTGGTACCCCAGTAGAAGGCCCAACCCTTATCGATGACGTAGTTCATTGCCCTCACCGTCTCCTCGATCGGGGTGGAGGTGTCCGGCCGGTGACAGTAGAGGACATCCACGTATTCCATGTCGAGGCGCTTGAGGGAGGCCTTAGTCCCCTCCACGACGTGCTTCCTGGAGAGGCCCTTGTCGTTGGGCCCCGACCCGCCCCAGAAGATCTTGGTGGAGACGACGATGTCGGAGCGCTTCCAGCCGAGCTCCCGGATGGCCTGGCCCATGATCTCCTCGGCACGGCCATTGGCGTAGACCTCGGCGTTGTCGAAGAAGTTGACCCCATTGTCCCGGCAGCACTGGAGCAGTGACTTGGCTTCCTTCACATCCAGCTGGTTCCCGAAGCTCACCCACGCGCCGTAAGACAGCTGGCTCACCTTAAGCCCCGACCGCCCCAAGTTCTTGTACTCCATTTTGTTCTCTCTCCTCACCTTTTCTTACTCACAGAGGAGAGAGAGAGGGAGAGGGAGGGAGGGAGAGAGAGAGAGAGAGAGAGAAATCTGGGAAGTGTGACTGAGGGTGCTCTAGCAAAGCGTGCTTTGTTTATGGAGAAGAGGAAGTAAAGCTGGGATACCGTGTATTTTAAGCAAATAAATAGACACAGGTCAATTCGGACAGGAAAGAATGGATTCGTCCTGATATGTTTTACTTGAATACTATGCAATGGACAGAGCTATTGGTCCTGATTTGTATATTTATTCAATTTGAAGATTCTATATAATTTTATGTGTATATTATAATTTGAAGAAAAAAATATATAGCACATTGACTCTATTATAGGTTTTATAGGAGCAAATATAAACAGTATTAAATAATATAGAATTTATTTAATATGTATATTTTTTTTAAAATCACATTGAAATAATAAATTATAAAGAATAAATAGATTCTATACTATTTAAATAGACTTTTCATATAAAGTTTCGTATATTATAGACCCTAAATTTATCTGTTGTGCCTATCTCTATCTGAACAAGTAGAAAATAACATAAAATTTTGATCCTTTATTTGTTCTTTTCTTTGCTTTCTCTGTTTCTAAAAATCAGCTTCTTTTTTCTTCTTTTTTTTACAACATTATCATATATATAAGAAAAGCAAAAATAGGAGTAACGTTTACTCTCAAAACGCAGCTATGGAAGGTTCATATAAGTAGTAGAAAAATATCTCACCTGTTACGGTTGAAATTTTTGTGATTATCATACGGCATGTGTAAAGAAGTTGATTTATTATATTAGCCACGCCAAATATCGTGAATAGCTCTTGGCAATGCATGCGTATATTGCAGCTCCTAAAGTAATGGATTCAAAGAATGCACTCTGGAGGAATTCATAGGTCCAATGTAAAATACTTAGTCCATATATAGAAATAGTTTAAATAATTTAAAGAATATATTAAAATAACACTAAACTATTTAGGATACACTAAAAAAAACAAAGTGGATCTTGAAATATATGACTATTGTCGAGTCAAGCAACTTATTTATTTGTTTTGAGTGTGAATTGTTGGCTTGTGTGCACAATCGAGATTTTGATGATTTTAATAAATGGATCAAGTTTATAAAACGGACATCTTCAAAGACAAAGACGTTTTGATAAAAGAGCCAAAAATTTGAAGAAAGAAGATCAAGAAGATGCAAGGAACTCAAAAGTGAAGTTTCAAGACCTTAGGGTATAAACCTTGTAACTCTTAGTTTCACTTTTGACAAGGATTATGAATCACACTTGCATATCTTTCAAAACGTGCATAAACCGTTTTACCTTTTATTTGAAAGATTAAAATGTTTTTAAAGGTTTTAAAACACCCCAATCAAACTCTCAAACCTTTCTTATATTTATGAAAAGTAAGTCTCTAAAATTGGGTGTTTCAAAGAGGTCAAAAATGTGATTTTAATTGAACCGGATCATGTGTTTAAGTTGAGGATGTCAACCGGCTGGTGAAGCGGTCGACCGGTCTTCGACTGTTTGGTATAACGGTCGACTAGTTGTTTTTGAAATAAATCCGTTGAACTTTGACAATATGACCGTTGAGTAACAGTAACTTGAAAAAGTCGACCGGTTCATGTAGCAGTTGACCAGCTCGTTTTAACAGACGACTCCAACAGCTATAAACGGCTAGTTTTCATATGTGGCCTATAAATACACCTTCATAACGTCTAAAATAAACACACAACAGCCACATATCATTTAGATCACTTGAGAAATATTTCAAACTTTCATATTCTATATTTCTCATATCATTCACACAAAATACACTTTCATATCCTTGTCTTTGTGTGAATCAAGAGATAAAGATTTCCAATTTCATATCCACTCTTTGAGAGAGTTTATTCTTCAATCTTCATATCCAAAAGAGGTGATTCCTTAGTAAGATTGTTCACTAAAAAAGAAGCTTAGAGAGGGTATATCTCAAGCTTGGTTAGGTTGTGAGTGGTGAGCCCGAAAAACTACTTGGGTAGGTTTGAGTGTTAAGCCCGAGAAAATACTTGTACGGTTCTCTAGCACCCGGAAGCTAGAGTGTATGTTATTTGAAGATAGTGAGAAAACCTCAAGGCTCGGTGAAGGATACTTGTGCTGAATTAGACTTTACTTTGTAAACACGATTTTAGAGGTTAAAAACGAAAAAGTTTAGAAACCCAATTCACCCCCCCTCTTGAGTTGTCTTAATCCTTAGACTCACAGTCACAAAAGGTACAAGGAAATTTTCTTTTTTATGTTTGTTAATTAGAAAAAAAAATTAAAGGAAGAAATTCTAGATATTGTTATTCTCATAACACAACAATTTGTAGGAATAAAACATATAATTTAAAAAAAAAATAGGCATAACATGTCTTATCGTAGATTTACAAAATTTGAAAACTTTAGACAACATCAAATAATATATATATTTATCTTTAAATTATATAATATAATTCAGTCAAAAAAAAATATAAATAACCTAACTTTTTGGATAAAAAAAACAAATCCTCTAACGTGTTCACTTAAAAAGGCCAGATTGATACAGCTTGATTGTCAATCGATTCACAGATGCATCACGTGGCAAGTGGAGTTCGGAAGCACGAAACGAATCTCAGATGTCGCCACATTATTTTTCACTCCACTTTTTATTTTTTCTTTTTTTTACTATCCCAAAAAAGAAGGAATGTTACTCTCAAGCTCAAGTTCAAATCAGCAACCAATCAATAGAAATTCAACTGCAAATGTCCAATACTTTTACTTTCCACAGCAGGGGCTTGATGCCAGCATTCGTATGAACTCCCCAAACTATGAAACACAGGCATTCTATTATAATATTCCCAAATTATTTCTGCAAAAGTACAATGAAATATAAAAGAAAATCCAACCAATTCCGATATTTGTTTTTGCATCAATTAATCAACCAATTACCCAAAACTAAAGAATGGAAAACAGCTCAAAGAACATAGTATATGAAAGCTGGGCAGCAACAGAGCTGATAGTTGAATAGAGAGAGCACCTAATTCCCCATTAAGCTGAAAAAGAGAGCAGAATACAATAAAAAAACACCAATTAACAAACTGGAATTCAGAACAAAATAACAACAACTAAAAAAGGAAGAAGAAGGTGAGATTGCATACAGAGAGATGGAGAATGCCTAAGGATGGCAAAGAAAGAGAGAGCCCCAATGAGTGGTGAGATAAGAAAGAACATCTGAGATAACCCAATTTGAAATTAGAATACTTATAACCACAGCCAAAGTTTTGGCCAGAGAGAGAGAGAGAGATGGAGCTTTACTAATTTAGAGTGGTGGCGGCAACATGCAGCAGAGGCTGGTTGTGGTTGTGGGGCAAGGGAAGCTGATAGAGAGTGCTGCACGTGTGAGGCAGAGAATGAGATCACATCTATATATTTTCTGACCACATTTAACAGCAGCATTAAGCAGTAAAAGTTCTCCATCAAGAAATGTTGGCAAGAAATTCCCTGACAGCCATCTTTAGCTGCAAGGAAAAGCAACAATTGCTTCAGGTTTCTTCTGGCCAACAGCAAAAGGTTGCCATTAATGAAGAAATTGAGATGATATATCAAACTTCAGATACTACAACTAAAAGAGTTGCCTTTCTCTTATCACTAACTAACTCGTAACCAATTATATTAAGTGAAAAATGTTGAACACAAAGCTTTCTTGTTGCCATCTGCACTGACATATAAATTTATTTGTGAACAAGGAATAAGCATTTGTCTTGATGAAAAGAGGAGAAACATGAGTATATTAGAGGTTAGGGCATAAGAAATCACTTTAGAGACTGTTGGACACAATTCAGGCTGCCGCACGATGTAGATTTGATCACCATGACTATCGTCCTTGTATGTGTCTTGATTCCTGTGCCAAGTCCATAATGCATATGTAGAATTCACAACCTGCATTAAGACATACAAAGATATTTGCTCTCCCTATTTAAATGAAGCAACCATCATGAAAGATCACGCTACTAAAAATATGAACTGACAAGCCCTCCAATGGCTTGATCAAGATTTCTGAGTAAATTAGACAAGTTTAAACTCCCTTTAAAGCCGCTGCAAATTCGTTAGTGCTTTTGAACTCGGAGGAAGTTCACCTTTAGTATTAAGTTCGCATGCAACCATGTTACTGAGCACAAGCAATCAAAACACTTGAATCTGATACTGTACGTCGCCAAGCTATGGGAACTCCCTCAGCAACCTCATCCAATGGAACTGAGGTGAACTTCTCTTTTGGATAGTACCGTAGCCAAATGCTGCTGAGGCCGATGAAAATGTATAATTTTACTATTCCGGGTATGAAAAGGTTTTTGGTTTTCCTTTTTGGTTGTGGATTGTTTTGTTTTTCTTATTTTTTTTTTGCATTCTTAATTCCTCTCTGAAGTTTGGTTATTTGCTAAGCTACTTAGTATGTGTTGAGTTCTAGAGCACTGGGTCATAATAGGTGGTCCCTCCTACGCGTAATTTAGGAAAATGATTTCTATGACAAATTAACGAGGCCAAAGTTGTTGGGAAAATTATGCTTCCTTTTGTCCCTGATAATGTGAGGAAATGATAGAAAATCAACAACAAAGTCTGCATTTTCAAACTTATAAGAAGCCTGAGAACAAAATTATAGAAAAAATCTTTTCGTTAGTTTTCTTTTGCTAGGATACAGTGACAAGAGGATTAATAGTGAAAACCGAAAAAAATATATAGCTCATTTATCAAGTAAAGCAAAATAGACCTCTCAAGAGATTATTTAAGGTTGAGGCTTGTTTACTTTGGATGATGGGAGGTTTTGGAGTGTTTTGAAGAATTAGGTGTCATTTTGTACGGTGACCACCATTGAAAGTTGGAAGAGGAGGAGAGCTTGAGGTGGCCAGTTATGAAGAAGTGTGTTCGAAGTGTTGAGTGCCTGGCAAGTGTAGAATTAGGAGAGACCATCAAGTGTTGAGCATAGTATCTTTCTTAATTAATATCTTCTATGCATTGATAGCTTATAGAAAAGAAGCAAATAGATTGTAAAGATATTACTGGTTCTAAAAGACGCATCATTGGTTCTTGTTAGATGCACCGGTCATTAATTGCAAAGGCAACAATATGGTTTTTGTACTGGATATTACTACTTTTTTTTTTAAAAAAAAAAAAGCATTAACTCAGGTCATTGTTCAAAATAAGCCAATTCAGCAGCTTTTTTCTCAATTTCTCGTGGAGTCAAATTCTCATCAGTACGAGTCAAGAGAATAGTCCCATGGCCTTTGATTTCCATATAAAGGACACAACGAGCATAAATACACTCTTTAACTTCTATTCTGATGGATTGGATATCTTTCATAAGGAATTGGAGTAAGATGCGACAATTTTTTCCAGGAAATCCCCAACGAAAATACACACTATTCCTTCTTTTTCTATCAAATTGATCATAACCACTACCTACATTCCACGAAATTGTGCACCACAAATACTCTTGTGGTCTATATATTCTAGTGTTAAATTGGATGTTCACTGATGTGGTCAAGAGTTTCTTCTAGGCAATAAATCTTATAGACTGATAAGTGCAAATGATTATCAAAAGTCTATACAGACTACTCCATTTTCCTTCATAATAACTTGTTAACTTTAGTTCTGAATGTACTCCACTAATTAAGCTTTGTAGTAGAATTTTTTTATAGATATTTCTAGAATAGTCTTGTAATTAGAAATTTGTAAAGCTTTTGGTATTAGTTTTCTAAAGATCTATGTTTGTGTTACCAAGATATGGTGTTGTATAACCCTTCTAATTATACAACACTATACCAACATAAAAGGAGTCTCATTTGGAATGTTTTCTTTCATCTAATGCTTGAACTATTTTTAGTAGTATTTTTCCACTAGTCCCACTCTTAAGGAAATAAATCCTGACTCTATTGCTCATAGTCGGCAAGAGAGTTTCTCTTGGAAAGATTAACACATAAAGAAGAAACAGATTGGGGAGGATTCCTTCTTTTCTGGACTTAATGTTTAACAACCTCAAGAATGGGGTCAGATGGTAGCAATTAGATAGGAAGGTGAGAATTAGTTGGATAAAAGAAGGTAATATCTGTATCTATTGGCAAAAAACTGTAAAGTAGGAACACGCTTGAGCATATGGGGGACTGTTATTGCAGCAAGTCTTGGGCTTTCAAAATGGATTGTAGGGATTGCATCACGTAGTGTTTGCTTGAAATGACACATTTTTGGTGGCACTACACAAGATTAAGCTTCATTCTTCCCTGATCTTGTTATAGAAGGGGATTAAAGGAGCTGTTAGATCTCCCAAGTGAAATTTCAGGACTCAGCCCAACAAACACAAACAGGCCAATTTTAGGCTTCAAGCCTTCCAAACCACAGCCCACATAACACTCCTTGGGTCACTTATGCTTTAGATCCGTGACCACTTCTCTCTAGGGTCATAAAGCTGCCCAACTTAGTAGCTTGATCATCATTATGGCAAGGAATGGGCCTGAAGATATCATGAAGCCAATACTGACAGGGAAATCGTCATTACTTGAATCAAACTACTGATTCTTTGAGAAACATCCCCTTCAATAACCTAATCTTTATAACTAATCAAACCAGGATAGCAAAAATGGTCACCTTTCGGTGCCTCAGGAGGATTTAATCACTATCCCCTCGTTACTACTTCTAGTTTTACTAAACTTGCATTCCTATATTAGGTCTTAATCCTGCTTAATTTAACATGCTTAAATTCTAAAGAAATAGTGGCACATTAGACTATCCCTACTGTATTCTCTCATCAACACCAGTGGTGAAGGATTACAGAACATAACTAATTACTGGGGGACAAGTGGGAAAACAGTAATTTAATTCATGTAGACAGTCCACGTATAATCTTGAGAGGCATTAAGGTTGGGCTCTAGATTTAAACTTTAAAGCTATCCTATGGGCTTGCCTACGAGAGAAAGACTGATATGGTAAATGACCTTACCTCAAGTATTCCATGCCCAAAGCTGCTTTCTCTATAGGCACTCCACTCTGGCTGTCTGTTCCAACAAAACTGGCCTTTAGCAGGACCAGAAGAAAAATTCAAATGGCATACACCTCCAAATTCGGGTATGTTGTCTCCAGCTGAAGGGCACTTTCCAGGGTCATCAGCAAAATCAACATCAACTTCCTCAATATTTCCACCATCTCCAACTGTTATGTAGACAGGTCCACATGGATCTAATGTATAGTTATAAACTTTGTTCATGCGCTCATAAGCATGCACCTGCAAAGCAGAAAATATATCATGCTACAATCAAAGAAGAAATCTTCGTTTAAGAGGGAATTCAATATTGGTTCTAGTTCTAGGTCTCTAGATTTTGTACCGCAAATTCCAAATTTTCCTCCATTTCTTATTTAAATTCATGAAGACCAAAACTTGTTCACAACCTGCATTATAACAAAGGTTTTCTCATGTTTGATTTCATTAAACTTTTCCCTTAGTTGTCTTCATAGGTTCATATCCTGAATTACAGATGTTGCAATTATTATCAGGCCTAAACCGACATAGGAAGTAAACCCACTGGTCCATTGACTCAAAGAGAAAAGAGAACCCACTGGTCCATTGACTCAAAGAGAAAAGAGATGAGAGCAGAGACAAAAATCAATATCTACTAAAGGAATTTAAAAATATGCCACGGTGTATATGAAGTTTTGAAGTCTTCTTTTGTCAACATGCAAAACATAGGTTCTTCTGCAATACCGAGATTAAGGCTTAGATCATGATGTAAGACACATTTAAGGAGAAATCATACAAGTTTTGGTTGGAAAAGGCGCCTTTTCAATTGGTTCACAGATTGTTACAGTAAAATACATTGAAAGCAATAATAGGAACTTGTAACTTCTGGAGATGGCTGAAAAGTTACAAAACCTTCAATGTCAAAAAAAAATCCAATTAACCTAAGCTATACTTTGAAGTGGAAAAGATTTCATATTTTCAGCCCCACAGCGTTATTTCAAATGAAAAAGCACCAGAATTGCACATCACCCCTTCTGATCAAATGGGAGCAAGACTGAATATATTTCAACTTACATGACCAGAAAAAACAACATCAACACGATACTTGTAGAGAATCACTTCCATTTCCTTCCTCATGCATTCAAATTCCTGATAGTGTGAAGAATAGCTGTTATACCAAGGTGGATGCCATGCAGCTACAAGCCAAGGGGTTACACTGCGGTCTACTTGACCCAAATCTTTCTTTAGCCAAGCATATTGAGCACCTGGAACAGAAATTACATTGTAAAACTCCCGGACTCGCAACATAATATAGAAACCAAATAAATCAAGCAGTGGGTGTAAAATAAGGAGCTCTATCATTTACCAGTAGTATTATAGTCCACATACGCTCCCAACATGATAAAATGGACTCCTCCAGCATCAAAAGAATAGAAGAAATTACTCTTAGAGCCACTCTCTTCCGAGGGAACTGCAAATCTTGTCAAATATGATTTGAAGGTGATCCCAGCAACTTGAGGCTCAATCTCATGGTTGCCTTCAATTACCATCATAGGAACTCTTGAGGTTAACATCTGCATGAATCTGCCCTTTCCAAAAAATGTGTTGAAAAATAATCACTCTATATTGAAACTGATTCAAGTGGCATATCATGCATTCACAACTTGATTAGTTCGTGGACATTACATTCATCTTTTCTCCTAAGCACCTCAAACATTTTGTTGCCATAAATTACCAGTCTTGCATCATTTAACTTAGTGCATATCATCTGCTAGTTTTTAAAGTTTTGACATTAGTTTGCCCTGTCTTAAACAATGGCTCACACAAGAAAGAACATCAAATAATGTAATTGTTCCTGATCTAATTTAGAGAACTATACAATAATATGATGTGTTTTATTCTGGTACTGCTTTAAACTTCTTATCCGTTTTCTCTTTCTACCTCTATTCTGCTACCTCTCGTGGTTCTTGTTAGTCTCATCCCCTTCAAATGACTCGAGAACATGATAAAGAGATGGCTTTGATGAAAGGACATTCATAGAGATGAACATTCCCTGCCCAGATGCTCCTTAACCCATCTCTTTACAATAATTTATATTGGCCATCATCTTGGAAGCCATGTCCTGAGTAAGATTTTCCCACTTAGCAAATAAAGCAGTTCTTTGTCTTGATGATTCTTTTTCAGGTGTTGCTTTAGGACCTGTGAACTCTCTTTAATAGGTCACTAGAATCAGATTGTTCCGAGTTAGAATCAATTTCCTCTTTATCATGCAAATGAGCATATTCATATAATGTAGGCTAAATTACTTCGTACATCCCTGGGGTTTGACCTTTTCCCAGTTTGGTCCTCAGGGTTCAATTTTCCCTAAATGCATCCCTGGGGTGAGTACCCATTACCAAATAGATCCTGGCGTCAACTTTTGGACGGAAATGCACACGTGGCTAACGGTTTACACGTAGGCACTGACAGCTGGATTTTTTTAAAAAATCTCACCCAATCGCAATGTGACACGTGTCATACAATAAATAAAAATAAAAATATTTTTTTTAAAAAAAAAAAATCTAAAATCTAAATTTATAAAAAAAAAAAAAAAAAAACTTGGATGGGGGAAAGGACCCTCCGCTGGCCGCCCAGTTCTGGGCGGCCAGCATGGGCCGGTGGAGGGGCCCACCGTGACCCTCCACCGGGAAGGATTGGGGGTCCCCGATCCAAGTTTTTTTTTTTTTTTTTTAAATTAGATTTTAGATTTTAGATTTTTTTTTAAAATATTTAATTTTTATTTATTATATGACACGTGTCACGTTGTGATTGGGTGAGATTTTTAAAAAAATCTAGCTGTCAGTGCCCACGTGTAAACCGTTAGCCACGTGTGCATTTCCGTCCAAGAGTTGACGCCAGGATCTATTTGGTAATGGGTACTCACCCCAGGGATTCGTTTAGGGAAAATTGAACCCTGAGGACCAAACTGGGAAAAGGTCAAACTCAGGGACGTGGGGACTAATTTACCCTATAATGTAATTGCATCTGCCTCAAGCTTCACAGAGATACCATCGTCTGAGAAAAGAAACTTTGCTGCTACAAGTTTGTCATCCCAGAGATTCAAGTCTAGCATATCTCGTGCCAGATTTACCATCGAATACTACCCAAATACTCCAACTGACTCGTGACTGTTCCTAGACTGTTGGGTTGTCCTTTTCCAATGAGGATAATGGGACATCAACGCTTCTACAGATTAAGAGTCGTGTGAGCTCTAAGATCATTCAGCTAATTAATTCCAATATGCAGGCAACTGGCAAACATGAAGGAAATGACCAAACGGATTGGTCAGGATCTCTTTCTCCACATCCAAAGCGTCCTCCAACTGCTAGACAATCAGAGGCCAAATCTACTTGTCCTCGTTCTTCTCCAAATTGCTGTAACTGCGTATCATATGGTCCCCTACTAGGCTACAGTACGTGATTTCTCCATGTACTGCATAAAAGTCGGAGAATAGAACCTCAAGATATCAAGAGGACATTCTTGTCAGTGTACTTAGAATGGTTGAGGAGGTTTTTTTTCAAATGGCAAACAACTTCGAGTCATGCAAGTGAAGCACAATGGTATACTATCAATTGGCCAAAAATCACCTACAATAATATACTTTGGAACTAACCAATATACTACAGGGTTAGAGGCCACTTCCTGTAGTGACACAATCACATTTGAAAGAAAAAGGAACTGGTCGTTAAAGCCAAAACTAAATGACTATCAGAGATTTAACTCAAAGTCATCACTTCATGATTATAAGAAAAAAGTACCAACTTCAATTCCGGAAAATCCAACAACAAGAATCATTCAGTCTATTAGCATTTATTCCATATCATCACCCCTTACGCACTTCTCACTAAGCTGATTCTTTGTCATGAAAATTTCATACGAAAAAAGGGAAGCTGCTAAATTATGCACTCATGAACACCATATTTATAATCTTTGTTGTTCCAATGCATTTAACAATTTTTTTTTTCCCTTTTCTCAGTAATCTCTGTTACTCCTTGGCTAGTTAAAACTTGGTTCCTAACCAAGTATGTGGAGAAGAATGGGGTTAGTTGGACGCAGTGTTCCACTCAATACCTACCAATGACTTCATTTCTAGGATTTTCAGGGGCCCATAGTGTTTCTTTTGAAGATAATCATCTTATCAATAAAAATACAAAAATATGAAGGCATACCTAGCCTATCTAAAAGAAGCAAAATAAATCTTCAAAGTGACAGAACTTGGTAAGCATATGATCTTACATGTTAGAGTTTATCCACAGTCCACTTACACAGGCAGAATTAAGAAATTGAATAAAGATTACCTTCCCCACCCATCCCACCGGGGTTGATACGACTCTCTGATTGGTGCATCTGGAAATGAACATGAGAAACATGAAGCTCCTTTTCCACCAGTTGTACGGTATTGATTTGCGTAAGTCAGGTCTCCAACCATTAAAATCATTGAAGGATCATTCTGAATCACATGATCAATGGTTGTGGTAGAATTGCTTGTCAGACCCAAATCTCCAATAACAGCTATCCGACTGGGATAACTCTTTGGGCTTGGAGGGGGAAAGGTTTGAAAGAAATTCTCTTCACTCATGGCCGGAATAGAGCTATCTCCACACTTGTAATAATATTTTGTCTTAGGTTTAAGGCCTGAAAGAAAATAGAAACTTTCTGATTTAATAGATTGGCACAATAAATTTGGCAACTTAAAACTAGTGCAGTCTCCTTCTCTCACTTGGCAACTTCTGTGCGTTTAAAGGGTCAATAAGATGACCAGCCACACATGCAGTTTTTGCCTGTTATCACTGCTTGATGTAGCACTTCAGGGCTTTCATGAACTTCCAATACTGAATTGACAAAGCATTCTTTCAGGATGGAAATTTAAAGCATAATATTACTCCATCAGCATATATGAGGTGATTTAGATTGTAGCTGTTTTTGTATGAAAATATTTTTAACTTCGGGTGATTGAATTCCTGTAGTCAAAGATATAATTACCTAATAACTAGCAGATTGGTATGAAGTACATAACAGAGTCGCAAACCACTCCAAGCTGCATAATTGGGTCAAAGCATTCCTCAAACTGGACCAAAGGAAAGAATAACTTGAGGCTTCGAATCATGTTATTTTATGAAGCATAGAAATAAGTTGGGCAAGTCGTTCAGTGTAAATAGGGGTATCAAAGTAATTGACTTGTCGCATAAGAGTTTGTTTCCCCAGAGTAAATTATCAGCTCACTACTCTGTGAACGTGAACTCTCATTACTTGCATGTAAGATTAATGCAAAGCTATGCAAGATTGGAAGCCATATGGTATGTGTCAATTTGTCAATCATGATCAGAGAACAAACTAAAGAAGACTTATATTCAGCCAAATAAAGATAATCTCTTTAGTTATCTCCAAATATCTAAGAATTTCTCATTAACATGTTTGTTGGCACCCAGTGACCGCCAATCAACAAATATTAGTTTTAGGCCAGAGTTAGAACACTGAATCTATGTCGTAAGAGGCTAACCATCGCTCTACGCTCGTCTCAAAACGAATTTTAAGCAAAAAGAATAATAAACAAAAGGAACGTTTTTAAACAAACAGGGAAATCTATACCTTTAAGCCTCACGTGGTGAATGATCCCAGACGTGTAATTCAAGAGGCCTTTGAATGGATACAACTGACTGTAAACAGTGGAGTTCCCTTTCGCTACTCCCGTATACTTGCCACTCTTTTTCCCATACCACACCTCGCTCGCAACCGATGAAGGATCAAGCCCGGTCAAATTAGAACCAACCTGAGCATCCCCTAAACCAACAGAAGCAAACCCAAATAACCAACTCCACCAAACCTAACAAGAACAACAAGAAAACATTGTGAATGGCTGATGGCTCAGACATGTACCAGTAACCCAGGAAATCCACATTGAAGTCGACGAAGAAATGGCAATAGCTATCTGTTCAGGGAAGTTTAATGTGACATTCTTCTTGAGCCTTGGATCATCCATTGGCACGTCGTCGCTGCCTCTACGCAAAGACGAATCGAGGCGGCGAGTCACAGGCTCAAATGGGCCTTCTAGAGTAGTGGGTATGCCAGCTTCAGTGACCACCATCACTGTTGTGACCAAGAAAGTGGTCAGAAGGATCCCTGACTTGAGGTCCTTCATTGGGGGCCACTGTTTCGTTCTCGTTTTTCCTGTTCTTGCCAGCTCGCTAATGTACTATCAGTGGTTCTAAGGTTCTTAGAAGATGATTTGCCGTGGCTCGGGCATGGCGGATAAACAGAGTTTGAGGTTTCAATAGTTCCGGATAAATGTGATAGGCCAAAGACAAAAAACTTAAAAAAAACACTGATTCGTGCTCAACCCAAATGAATTCGGGCATATCAGTGATGGGTAAAAGAATATCCGGTTTTGCAGTGTTCCAGAAGTTAAAGTTTGTTGATGTGGCTCATGACAATCGTATTCCACCAGTGCAAGTTTGCTTTATGTGTTCGACGGCATCGTTTTTTTAACGTCTAAGCAACGACCAGTCTGTTCACATTTCATTGTCATCTCGTGTCCCGAGCTTTGGCCTATGGCAGTTTATTCACTATTTCAGGTCCTTCTATTTTGGACCTTCTCAAATAGTGTCAGATGTTTTTATTTTTTACTATTTTCCCTACAACTACAACTTGATTTGCAGTGTATCCAAATTACCAATTTCCTTAAATTGTTTTCAATTTTCGTAGCATATATTTAATGGTCTAGCCATTAAATACAATACAAAATAAGCCACATGACTTAGTCTCAACCATCAAATTTTAGCATAAAAAATGTACTTTTAACAAATTTTGATAATATTGGATGGGTTTAATGGCTAAATTAAGCAATGGGGTGGTACTTCTGCACCTGTAACTTGTTAATTACATTTAAGTTATGGACAATGACAGAAGGGAGATGAAAGATTCTATCCATGAGCTACCACCTTCACCTAGTGTGTTTTTGGTGGATAAATTACTGTTCCTCTATGTAGCGAATTATAATCAAGCAGACAGTGACAGAATGTTAGATCAGAAGCAAAACTCTCACATCAATCTAATGGGCCTAAGGCACTTTTATGTGAATAAGACGCGGACAGTGGTAAAAGTTTCTATTGGGTCATATCAAAATTTATTGGACGAGTCTGGGCCAATCTGGATCCATTAGTGGCATGGCATGGCTCGGTCCACATAAGTTGGCCTGTGTTTATGGACCTTTCAAATATGTCAGATGTTTTTAGTTTTAGATTTTCCCTACAACTACGGATTTGCATCCCCATTTCCTTAAATTGTTTTTTTTCGGCTACCCCTAGCCATTAAAGCAATACAAAATAACCACATGCGCTCAACCATCAAATTTTAGGAATGCATGGCTCTACTTCTTGGGTTTTTGGGAGCTACCAACCTTACTGTTCCTCTATGTAGCATCAAGCAGACAGTGACAGAATGTTAGATCAGAAGAATGGGCCTAAGGCACTTTTATGTGAATAAGACGCGGACAGTGGTAAAAGTTTCTATTGGGTCATATCAAAATTTATTGGACGAGTCTGGGCCAATCTGGATCCATTAGTGGCATGGCATGGCTCGGTCCACATAAGTTGGCCTGTGTCTTATGCACGTTTAGCCCTGGAATGAAGTACAAAGATCGGGCATTAGGCTCTTGGGCAGGTGGTGGCCCATGCACGCGCACGGCCATTTTGTTTGGCTGACCCCTCTCTTCTAGCCGATGCTTTTGTCGTTCAGTTTCCTTTTTCGTTGATTTCAGTTCGTCGCCCGTTTTAGATCATCAACTCTTTGCTCATTTAGGTCTACA
Organism: Morella rubra; assembly: GCA_003952965.2. NCBI lineage: Eukaryota > Viridiplantae > Streptophyta > Magnoliopsida > Fagales > Myricaceae > Morella > Morella rubra. Next base: position 26,218,926 of record CM025853.1, on the reverse strand, counting down.
AAATAAGCCACATAACTTAGTCTCATTTAGCTCGTTAATCTATCGTCTCTTTATATGGGTTTGACACGCTCTTTAGAGTATGTAATTGGAATTTTAAACTTCCTTGAATTAATGAAATTCTAGAATTGTTATGACATAAAAAAAAAAATTACAAAGATCGTGCCGGTTTGTTGTTTGCTTCTCTCTCTCACACGCAGAGACATTCTCAAAGTTGTCTAGAGCTCTTAGCTAGGCTGAAGGAGTTGCACCCTCTGATCACCAAATCAATGCGAAATTACTTTGATTAATTTCAATGCTCTCTTTGGGGGTTGGGGAAGAAAGGGAATTAAGCAACTAAAATTTAAGAATCTAATAGGCGATCGAATAGATTTTCAATTGACACTTTGTGCTAAAATTTGACCGTGTTAAGATGTTGTCAGTTGATCTATATTATTTTGATTTTCTTAATATAGGCCGTTTCAAAGTAAAAATCAATTGGACTAAATGTACCAAGATGGTAATTTGAAATGCACAATAAAAATAGTGTTGAAAATTTGAGAGTAAAAAGTCTAATTGTCACTTTTTAACTTAAAAAGATAAAAGGTTGAGATAGATCAGTTGAAATTATTCGTAGGGTTTGAAGCTTGATGATTATCTAGAATTAAAATTCACTGAGTGAAAAAAGCACAGAGTTTCCCAAGTATATATATATATATATATATATATGCTGCCTGCCTCTCTTTGCCATCAAAATTCATGAGTTGGATCAACTAAAACCTGCAACATTTCAAAATGGTTGACAACCCCGCGAGGTGGTTCAATGGAGCGACATCAAACGACGGAGTCCACTATTTACTTTGCCACCGACTACAATCGAGTAAATTTGGACTTTGAAGCATGGGTAGCTCAGCGTGCATGTGCTTATGCAAAGCTACGGTTTGCTTGCAGACTGCACACATGATTGCACATGAAATCATGTGCCTCGGGCGCTCGTGGGCTCAATTTGCCTCCATGCGTGCATGCCAAACGTGGACGCAAAACGCATATCCATTGATGAGGGAGCTATCTAGCTAGGTTTTTAGCAATGATTCTCTTCCTTATTTTATTTTTTTTTGGGCAGTTTTAGCTATTTCTTCAGTAACACTAGGCACTAGTGTTTGGATGGGGGATATTCAGCAATGTTCTGTCTGAATTGCAATTCGGAGAGAGACAGACACAAAAGATAGATCTCACACCATTTAATGGTGCCCATATAAAATTTTGGGCCTTATAAGTCTTACAATAGAGACTATCTCTTGTGTCTGTCTCTCTCCGAATTGTACCGTATAATTTCGAGCAGTAAATTACAGAAGATACTAATTTCTTTTTGTTTGGCCAACCGAGGCCAGGGCCCAGGTTGGCCCCCTACATCCACCACTAAAGAGGAGGCAACTATATAAGGTAACCTATTGATACGTAATCAACTAATTAAGAAGAATTACACAAATTTCAATCATCTTGATTTGATGCAATCTATTTGAGAAAACTTCCTGAATATCTTGTTTTTATGATCTTCCTAAATCAGATCTTTAGGCTAGAGTCATAGAAGACCCTTAATTAAAGAGATTTCTGTAATCTCTCCAAATTATATATGTCTGTAATCTCTCCAAATTATTCAGCTCACGCCAACAATATAGACATCTCTATTTTTGTTTGACCTGCGCTAGACTCACAGAAAGAGAGAACTGTAGTTAAAAGAAAAAAACAATAACAAAATTGTTCTTCTCCCTATTTTTCCTCCAGATAAGATAGCAGCATGATGAGAGATACAATCATGAACAGAGCTCCTAAGACCACTGCTAGATAAGAATAGACCTGCTAACTTTTAACGGGCATGGTCTCCATAAAAGCTGAAAGTTTGTCTTCTCGAAGCTTTGATAGGTATTAGGAATTGCAGGGAAAACGACAACAGTACATTGCAGAGAAGAGGTAATAAGCAAGACGAGTGGGGGGAAGGGAGGAGGGGGGGCAATATTCCTCTTTCTTGTAATGTTGCAAAAGGTCAAAGTTCAATTTAGGTGAAAGGTCCTAGTTGTATACTCAAATAGCTACTAACTTCTTCAACTAAAGCAAAGATTAAACCCATCTATAAAGCGCAAACAGACGGGGAAATTAAGGATTTAGGACACTGAAAAGCGACAGAAAAAGATTGATTAGGCTTTTGGTTAGCTTAAACAGAGATCATGATCATGATAGATTCACACCAAGAAGGCATCGCTTAGTGGTCACTCTTGATAGTTTTTTTGACTTTATAAATGACAGTTTTTACTATTTGGGGTCCTCGGGATAACATAATATACACACCAATACTGCGGAAAAAGTGCAATCACTACGTTTAGCTTTTGGATTACAGCTGCTGGGAGATTATTTATTTTACAGCTGGGTTTAAAGAAGGGGGTTATAATGGAAACAAACCAGTGTCCTCCTTTCAATTTTTTTTGTTTTTTTGTTTTTTTACAAGATTTTGGAGCCCACAATGTTCTTGTTAGGTGGGTTTTGGTTGGTGGAACTAGAGGATTACTGAATTGCAAGAATCTGTGGTCTTTGGTTAACCCCCCATGTGATTGTGGGGTTAATACAAAAGGCAATGTCTGCTTGTCAAAGGCTGCTAATTCTAGTACGACATTTCACTTTCTCCTCGAACCACCAATATCCCCCTGTTAACTTCAGTTTGGCAAACAACCAAGGAGGGCAGGAACCAGTGGAAGGTGCAAGATTAGGCATTAATTAAGCATCTTCTTTGAAGAGGATGCCTCTTCCTTCATAGAAGTAGGTAAAAACTTGTTATCCAGCTGAAACCCAGATGAGGAGAGTTCAAGGGGGTGGGGGTGGGGGTGGGGGGCTGTCAGGTGTGAACAATGGACTTGGATCCCACCGTCCTATCTTTTTTTGGTCAACGGCTTAGACTGACTCTCTCTCTTTCCCTCTCTCTCTGGGCCGGAGACTTGTTAGACCGAAATGGAGGGGGTTGGTTGGCAACGACAAGAAGCCCACTAACCCCCACCGCAAATCAATGCACCAAACATTGTGACGCGTTTGTTAACAGTCCGTCACTTTGAACCGGTACCTTTATTCCCAAATCATGTGTTGGGAGACTGATAACATAATTCTCTCTCTCACTCAAATAACAAAACAATTTTAACATGTGTTTGAAATTTATAATTAATGTGTGAAAGCTATTAAAAATATAACTTTGAGTGTAGTTACAAGAAGATTAAGATCTTTTGTAATTTCTTACTTGAATTACACGTGAAATTTAACGAGAAATAGACATAGTAGGTGGACGCTACACTATTTAATACTGTCCATATAAAGTTTCGAGTAACATGATATGCAATGGGATCTGTCTATGTCTATTTCTCTTCAAATTATACTATATAATTCGAGTAAGAGATAAATACAGAATATCTCAATCTTTAGAAGATAGAAAAATATATTTTTCTTTAAAAAAGAAAAAAAAATAAAGAATTTATTTTTGAAATTAGAAATGTGTAATAGAATTTCTCTTGTTAAAAAAAAATATATTTATACAGTTAACTATAAGTAGGAAAAGGATTCCAATCTAGATGTCCAAATTGATGGTTGAGATTAAATCTCAATAAATCAAACAGTCTCACAGCGTGCCAAATCAATTGAGGAAGAGAACAAAGGTGGTAGGTAGAGTTGAATTTAATTGCCGAGGCAAGGTATCAGGGGTGGAGTTTTTGTCTATGATCCGGACCCCCATAAATATGCCTCGTCACCGCACTTTTTATTCAATCTTTTCTATACTTTTAATTGCAACCAAATTACTTGTAAACAACTCTCTCCTTTCCTCGACATCTCAACGTACATGTGTGGATAAGGACTCAGTGAGGGAAAGAAGATTCTTCCGTTAGGATTGCTGTACTAACCTGACCGCACAGGCACATGGCTGTGTCGCATGCCTGTTCCTTTCCAAATAAAAAAATTTTATATCTAGAAGAATGAACTAGGGAGATTCCGGCAGCGTTGATTTGTCTAATAGTTTGAGGTATCGAAATTTTAAGTAAGTTAAATAAATTTTAAATTTTTAATATTTATATATAATTTAAAAATTTTATAAATTTCAATAAATTTTAATATTTAAAATATTTTTTAAAATTTCGACAAACCAACGCCTAATCAAACGCCCCACGGATAGTCAAAGAAAGCCCCGCCAATCACTCCGCGAGCGTACTTTTTTACGTTATATGAACATATAGATATACAAAGAAAAAAAAAAACGAAAGGATATAAGTGGAAGAAGGAAAGAGGGATACGGTCCTATGGAGGGAGCGAGGGGGAGTCTTCGGGTCCGGTCCTTAATGAACGCTGGGTGGCCATGTGACTTTGCGGGTGCATGTGTGACCGGTGACCGTGGTAGGTCATTCATGATTGGCCGAATATGGGTCCCACCGCAGGTCCTACCATTTATCCCAGTATTCTTTTTTTATGTATAAAATAAAAATAAAATACAGACCCTTTTGGTATTTGAGGCTGGAGCTGCTAGCTAGCTCGCTTGCCCTCGATTTAGGAACAGACCCGCATAGTAGGGAGGAGAAAATAGGGCTTGGCCGTACTTGGAAGCTTGAACGCGAATCTAGGAAACAATCTGAAAGGCTGCAAATACTTTTCCATTTGACTGTCTGCAAAGTTACACCGAATAATAGAAATAATAAATAAATTTTATATTAATCATATAAAATTTTAAATAATATAAATTTTAAAATAGACTAATGATATTTATATATTATACCCATCTCTTTAAACTGTATTATACAATTGGAGCATAAAATTTTAAAATTTCAAAAGATCATGATTTATACTCGTAATCCTCTTCTTAATTTTTTCAAAAATAAAGGACGGTTATGTGAAGTATTGATAGGGAATACTTTTATAGTAGATATGATGATACGAGAGGCAGGTATTTTGTTCCCTTTCTTTTTCCCTCGAAAATACAAAAGACAGACATTGTATTTTGTAGGGATGAGTGGTACCCCAATAGTTTCCTCCACGCACATGGTACGCACATGCTAGGTACCTCGTGGTTATCCTTAACCGATGAGCTTTCGCTTCTATGGGATAGAATCTAATCCAAAACCACGTGCCAATGGTGATCAGGAAGCTGCTTGCTGCCGAGAATTATCCCAAAATGCATCAAATCTTTATTGCAATTTGCAGCACGATTGGTACTTCAGTGGGTTGGAAAGGTCTCTGAGATTGTGCACCCATGTGCAACGTTGGCGTATGGTGGAGACATTTGGGTTCAACAGTCAACTTAATAGTATAGATGCTCACGTATCATTGAGCAACATACCTAATTGGATTTGATATTTAGCATATAATCTTCCATACACTATCCCTACCAAGTCTATGTTGGTGTCGGATATGTCAATTTTTTCCTTTTATTGAGGCTTATTCTAATGAAGTGAACGAATCAAATAGAACAAAAGTTCCCTGGATAGCTGTGAGAGTGTAATTTATAAGCTTTTTTCTATCAGCCAGTCAACTTGGAATGGGTACGTAATCGGACAAATTAATTGATTCTTCGATCGAGAATATGTTTTTATTCTGAAAAAATTTACATTGACTTTTCACTTTGCATTCTAAATTACCCAATTCGATGAATTGCACCTTCTGTTATAATTGATTGTTAAGATTGTGTCACTTATTCTTTTTTTTTTTTTTGGTTGATTTTCGTTGAGATCTTAATTTGGGGTGTAAAGTGTATAGATATTAATAGTTTGAGGTGAGATATGTCAGATTTGATATTTTAAAGTACAAAATGTAAAATGAATAGTAGTGAGAGCAGTGGCGGGGAAAGGGGCCCCAATGCAAAACGTTGGATTTTTTTTTTTTTTTATAACTAATATGTCTCCCGTGGTTGTAATCATGTTGGCCTCCCTTAAAGCCCAATGGATTGATTTATGATCAAAGTGATTGATTTCCTTGAAATAGAATAATATTTTAATGTTAACTATCTCTGATTTAAGTTTATATTTATACACACAATATATGAAGACGTGTTGGTTTTATATTAAGATTTATGGTGCTTCTAAGATCTTGATGTTGCTTTTTGTTATGATTTTATTTATAGACTGAAAAGTATGCTTGAGGTAGTTGAAATTTTTAAGAGGACAAATTTAATCTTTTGATATTCTGTTGGATCGACACTCTGTACCATCTTGGAGGTCGAATGTTTGAACATGTCCTCTCTTTTTATTCACTTGTTAAATGAAAAGTAAAGATCAGAGCTTGAGTGCTCTTCCTTCCAATAACAAGAGAGGGGGCAAGTTGCAGAGGCTAAGCAGCTTTGCCCTAAGGTTTGTACATAGTTAATATTAATAGTACAAACTAATTGTTGCATCTTTTCAGATAACTTTGCCTACCAACATAAAGCATCATTATTACCCAAAAACATATAGCGTCATTATCATTGTGCCTTAACCAAATTCAGTTAGGTTGGCTGACCAAATAAACTATCTGTCATGTGGGAAACTCACTTTCTGTCATGACTTATTTTCATATCAGCTCCCTCATTATTTGTAATACCAAATGAATTTAATTTTAGTTCTTAATTTTTAATATTTTAACTCTAAAACATTTTTCTGTATTATGTAGTAAAAAAAAATTTCAGTCAATTTCCCTTAAGAGTTGGCCCCCCTTCAGATTCATTCCTGACTCCGCCACTAAGTGAGAAGCTAAAAAATGTGGTCCCCCTTTTCCTCTTCATTTTTTTTTTGCCTTTACATAAATAGGTAGTGGGGTGGCATTGGATTTGTCATCATCTATACAAAATTAAGTCGGTGGTATAAATTTAGAAAGAAAGAAAAAAAATAAGTCGGTGGTACATGGGAATGCAGATCAAAGTCTTCAACTTCAAAAGCTAATAATCTGTGTTCTGCCGTCAAATATGGACGGAAGTTTTGGCCTTGTAGTCGTAAATATGGCGTATATTCAACAATGAATTATAGCTTTCTTGGACGGCTTTGTTTTGTAGTGGGGCGTTAGTTTTATCCTCCTTAAACTGTTTCTTTATATTTCCTTCCCTGCTTAATTAACTTGTACTTTCTCCATTAATTGTCTGAAAAAGTTCGTGGGTACTGTCCCAATTTCCTCCTTTCGTAGAAGAAACTTCCTTAAAAAAAGAAGAGAAAAGAAAAAAAAAAAAAAAAAAAGTCAAGAGAAGACAGACATTAGCAATGCAAGTACTAACGTACGAATATAAACAACATTTCATGTATTATCTAGCTAGCAATTGTGTGAGGTGAGAGAATTTTAAGAGTTTCCTTATATTGATTTGGGGGTAGGATTTCCAAATATACCGACATACCATGTTTAAGAGAAGTAATTGTGTGGATCCGAGTCACTCTGCTGTTGGGCGAATTCTAAACTGATCACGCATGTGGTTGTGAGGCCGGTCTAAATGCACCATCAAAGAGGAGTTACCCTGCAAAACAGTTCTAGGATAGGATATTTCGAATGGTTGTTTAGGCATTTTTAACACAATATAACGTATAAATAATTAATTGTTAAGATAAGTCCACGTAAGATTCAAAGATACCAGACTTTTGCTTAGTCTCGAATTAACGCTAGCTGTAACGACTCGATCGACATCTAAGAGTGGTGAACTCTAGATGATATACGTGTGTACTTAAATATATACATACACATTGCTTTTTATTGGGAAATAAAGAAGCTGGGACAGAGAGTGAACTATTACTGTACATATTTATACCCCTCGGGACATTCGTGAAGCTTGGGTTGGTACGGAACTGGATGTGTGTGAATCGTGGTACGGAACTTGGTTGTTATGGCTTTTATATGTTGGCCCCGGGCACGGTGCACCCTGGTCTACGCATTGATCAGCCGCTCTACGTGCTTTCGTGAATCTGCACGTATTCGGCGTTTAATGCTTAATTACCTTAACGATGAAAGACGGTTGGAATATTCAGGGGTTCATGTTTACGTACGCGCCTGATCAGCCGGTTTATCTCGATATTTTTTTCCGGAAAATATATAAATTTGTTAATCGAAGAGCAAAAAATTTAGCCAACCTCCAAGAGATCAATCAACCATCATTACACGCTTTCACCTACTGCCTGCCTTTTTAATACAATCTATTGAAACTAATTCAGTCGGTGTTGTTTAATTTAGGTAGCCTTTCCAGTTACCCCCCCTTTTTGGCCATTTTGTTGTTTAAGCTTTTTAATAGATCATGATGTCCTGGATATTTGGCTGAAAACCCTCCCTAAAACTATAAATAACAAGTTCTTTCAAAGAAAATTATTGTGTTAATTCGAGCGTGCACTCTTAAATATCTGATTAGTATGTTCTCAGTTGATTCAGATTTATTTAAATTCTGTGCGTACAAAGGATAGGTATAAAGAATTTCTCCCTTCATCAGTAAAATTTTGTTTTTTTTTTTTGAGGGGGGAGAAGGGCAAAATATGAGAAGTGAAAAGAAAAAAACAAAAGGGAGAAAAAAAAAAAAAGATTTTCTTTGCTTCCAGTGGTATCTAGCAAGTCATATCGATTGAGTGAAATCATGCAGAATTATAGAGCCGTGTACTACTTAAGCAGCTGCATGCTTAATTATCCTCATTTAGCGGGTGCAGCCAGTCTAATTAATTAGGCCGGCTGATTGCCTGAATTCTTGGTCACTCCAAATGGTCCCTCCCGTTAGAGAACATTCCTTAGCACACTTTGAGGCTGGTCAAGTGATTGTCCTGGCTGCATCTCACTTTGGGCAGAGACCTCATTTTTTTTTTAAAAAAAAAAGGAGGCAGTGAGGTTAGACCAGCCAGATTTATGGATAACAAACATTGGCCTACAAAATCTTTCTTTTCCCTTTCATTATGTGAAAAGAAGCAATTGAGTGAAAAGTGTTAAAAGCTATTCCACCCTCTAACCCTGTCCCCCCTTCTCTCTCTCTCGCTTGTATGTCAAGGTACGAGACTGGTTCATGGAATTTTGTGGGCCACTGGTCTATAATCTTACCCATCAGTGCAACAAATCAAGCAATGCAAACAGTGTTAGGAGGCAAAAAAGTGAGAAAATTGGGGTTGTAATTTTTCCCTTAGAAAGAACCAAATCATGATGGACTAAATCTTAAGTAATTACAGGCATCCTTCTTGAGCACCGGTCATTGTGCACCATCCTCATTGGTTGACCCACTTCTTCCATCCATTTTTCCCTTTTTGTTTCTTCTTCTTCTTCTTCTTCTTCTCTAGGCGAATATGAAAGTCCACACTACATAAAAGCGAGTGAGAGGGACTTAATTACTATCTACTTTTTTTTCTCAAAAAAGGAAAATAATTGGACAAGTTTTTAACGGCTACATCATTTGAGAAATATATTGCTAATAGTCTAGTGACAAAAGTCAAAACCCACAAGTCGCGCGCAGCTAAGGTGGTGTTTCCATATCAAAATTTTAATTTATAAGAATTGATAAAAAAATATAAAGACATAGATGATTTGAGTGAATTGTGGTGTTTACGGATCAAAATTTTTACTTACGAGAATTGATGAAAAATATAATAGGAGATGATTTGAGTAATTTTTTTTTTTATGTTTATTGTAATAAAAAGAGATAATTTTATAAGAAAAAAAAATTATTTTGTTAGGCCAAAATTTTGACATTAAAACGTAAACATCACCTAACTCATGCTAGATTTGGTCCACATAATCAATGGTCCTTGGTTCTAGTAGATCATAATGCTTGTATGCGCCTTTTTGTACACGATGATGATGGCAGAACAGTAAATAGGAGGGAAAGGGAGTGTTTTTTGTCACAGGCGTGAGAGAATTGCCATGATGGGAGCCACTTGGTTGTTGCATGGGAACATAATCGTGCCCCGCAAAGGCAATAGCGAAGGGCTCGAAAAATTAAAATCTAAAACCCAATTTACTTTTGTTATAAAAAAAAATTACATAATCTAATGTCCTTGGGCTTAGCAAAGCTACGGATACAATGGATTTTAAAAATTTCTGTTCCCGCTAAGTCACTGTTCAAAATACAAACACCTCGCGCAACACATTTAACTAACATTAGAAAAAGCTCACTCTTTTTTTTTTGTTTTTTTTTTTTAAAAAAAAATTTAAAGGCTGAAAGAGGCTACTAACATAACCAACTCCCCTGGACTGACTATAGGAACTATCACTGGCTGCAACATGTTCTGATTGAACTATATCTCCCTCCCAACACTTTTTCTTGGATGCCCTATTTTAGACGCTCATAGGAACTTCCCCCGGACGTGAAAAGGGCTACTAGCATAATCAGCTTCTTTAGACGGGACTATAAGAACTCCCACTTGCTGCAATATGTTCAGATTGAACTATATCTCCCCCCACACCCTTTTCTTGGATGCCCTATTTCAAGACTCTCATATCACTCGAGCTACCACACTGATAGAAGTATTTCACTTATATACAAATTGCAAAACAATATCACTTATATTAAAAATAATTTCTTCCATTAAACATAATTTCTTTTGGGTGGTTAGAGAAGACTATTGCACCCAAATTTTGTACACCAAGCTTGGTAAATTTGGCCTAATTAAAAAATTGCATTAATTAAGCTAAAAATATAACAACAAATTTCAAATACTCGAATTGAATGGGTCTACCAGTTAGGTAAAAGATATGGATAAAGTTTGTATAGGAGTGGTGGAATCTTCTTCCAACCATTAAACATTTTCTTACTTTTTATAGTTCATTTTTTTTCCCTATCCGGTGAGGCAGAGTGTTTTTGCAAATCCCACTGCATTAAAGGGCAATAAATGTTGACCCAATTTTATAATCTTTTTGCAACAATAATATATCTGATTCATTTAATGGTATTTCCTTAGAACTTCATTTAGGGGATAAATGTGGGTGTTGAGCATTTTCTCTTTCGGCAACCAAAAAGGGGGCGTTTAGGGTAGTAGGCAGCAGCATATCCAAATTCCCAAGGAGAGAAATCTTTAGACCACGTTTGGTTGTTCGCAATAAAACCCATTTCAGCTCCACTTCTTCGTACATGCGGATGTCAATAAAGAGGCACAATCCCAGGCCTAGAATCCTACTCCCCCCACGCCACCCCCTAATCAATATGACCTAAAGGAAGGGAATCCCTCGTCCAGGCGCTTAGCATGTGAACTCTTTAATCCAAAGTTGAATTCAGCGCCTTCGCCTTTGTCCCAAATAGACAGTTCACATGGGAGTCCCAATTCCATCTCCGAGGCCACTCAGTTCCGTACCCTGGTCTTAGGATCCAAGACACGAGACTAGAGAGGCATACCAAATCTGGTTTTCAAATCAAAATGCAGCCTTCGAACCCAGTGAAGTACGTAGGTATTTTGCCTTTAGCAAGCAAAAGATATGACCTTTTTTTTTTTAACAGGGAAGTTGATCCGTCAAATTTTTAGTTCGAAAACCAGGACAAAAGGCATTTAAAACGCTGCTTCCTCTTGAAGCTACTTCCAAAGTAAAATCTGCAGTTAGGAGCGGACATTGTGGGATATAGTTCCTTATAAAATTTGACCAAGAAAAAGATACTGTACGCAGTGCCCTGCTTTCTGTCTGAACTATACAGCGTGGAAGACTATATTGGAGTTATCTGCTGAATAGGCAAATCCACATGCACAATAACCTGTTTTCTTTTTTCTTACTCACATGTTGTTCTAAACTTCATTAGTTTTGTTCCAAATTCCGCCCTCCTTTGACCAGTCTTATTCTTCCAACTTGAATTCAATCAAATGGATAAGGATTTTGTATATTTTTCTTTCTAAATTCTATAGTATAATTTAAAAAGAGATAGATACAACACGTAAATTCTACTGTACCATCCAAAGCTTTAATATTACTTGTATAAAGTGTTGAACAATAATACACAATTCAAGAAAATACATAGAATTTAATCCCAAGCCAAGCCTCATTTTAGTTTGAAATTTATGAGAAAAAATGCAAAAGATATGGAACCTTATGCCCTAATGCTTTTTTTTTTTCTCCATATATAAAATTTTTGAAATCAATAAAAGCTGGTCCAAACTGCCTACCAAACAACCAACCCCTTAAATTGCATTTTAAAAAAAAAAAACAGCCTGTAAGCATTATTCCTGTAGTTGAAGCATGTTGGGAGAGTCAAACAACTTAAAGGCCGTGATTGGCGCCTGGGAATGACCTATCCACGCCAACACATAACAAATGCATAAAAATAAAACAAATTAATAAATTGATAAAAAAAAATAAATTCTCAATTCCTTTGTGCTCACTTTATTCATTACCGCAAAATCAGCAAGAAACCGTGACATCTGTCTCCGTGACAGGCCTGACCGTATCCTGCCCTGCCCTTGCCGTAACGGCCTCGCTGACGTGTCACTAAGAAGCCTGCCCCTACGGTTAAAACTGTTAAACCCTCAAAAGCCCAGACAGTAAACAATAAACTGTAAGTGCTGTGAGAGAGTAACAGAGAGAGGGGTGGCACGTGAGTGGCCGGCGGAATGCACGTGCGAAAAGCTTTGGGGGCAGTGTCGCAGGCGTGCTAAAGTGTAAAAGCAGTTAGTGGCGGTTAGGGGAGGTACAGTGACCAGTGAGGTGGTTAAGATTGTGGTTAGGGTTAATTATTGGGGAGCCAACGGGCGTGGGTGAAGTTTATGTGGGGTGGCGGGTTGGTTGAAGTGAACCTAACCAGGGTCAAACTCGCTGAGTTACTTCACGTCGTTATGCCGGCCCCGGACGGGATAAAACGGAAAAAGATAAAAAAAACGAATAGTTTTTTTTTTTTGTTTGGTAACGAGAGAACTAATAGTTAGTTAACGGCACGGAAACGTTTTTGTTTTTGGTGTTGGCCTTTTTATTTATTTAATCCTTTTCCGCTTGTCCCTCTCATTCTATAAAAGGCTGTTTTGTTGGAGCTCGTTCTCCGACTGTCTCACCCTCTTCTTCTTCTCCTTCTTCCTCTGCTTTTTTTTCTTCCTCTGTCTTCGTGTCTCTCTCTCTCTCTCTTCCTCTGATACACATTATCGGAAAAAAGAGCACTTAGAGTGAGAAGCGGATAGAGAATGGCAGTGTCGGTGTCGAAGAAATGGGTTGGTCTGTGTTCAGTGGTGCTGGTGCTGTTGTTTGTCGGAGCAATGGCAGTGATACGGAAGGACCAGATCCCCGAAACCAGGTGATTTTTGCTTTCGAGAGTTTTTTTACGTTCGCTGCTCCCTCTCCCTCTGCGAAATCTGGTTTTTAATATCTCAAGAGAAGCTGTTTTCAATTTTTGTATCACATTTTCGAGCTTTCCTTTTTTATATGGGCTTTCGAGTTCTGAAACTTTAGCCACATTACGTGGTTTTTTTTCTCTTAAAGTTTCGGCGTCTGTTCTTCAGCTTCGCATTTGTGGATTTGGCGGACTCCATTAATGCTTGCTTTTACACGTTCCTTTTCTCCAGTTATTTTTTCTCCGAGGCCACTGAATTTTACTCTACAAATATAGCACATAAAAATTGCTCAGAAAGTGAGGCGTACATACCTTTAGTGGCGTCTCCTTGGTCCTTTGAGCTTGAATTTACACATTGTTTATTCTTTTACAGCAATGAGGGAACAGAGCGATTGCAGAGCTCAAGCAATTCATCAATGGTGGCGAGGTCAGTGTCTACTAACTCGGTAAAACTATAAACGGCTGAGCTTCCAGACAAAAAGCTACCCAATGTTATAACTGAGCCGTTGCTTTAGTTGACCGTGTGGTTTTAGACCGTTGGATAATCTCTCGGTGCAAAATCTTGTCCAACCGCAATACAAAAATCTCAGCCGTTGAGATCCAGATCCCTAGATCTGGATCGTTTATTCCGTTATATGTCCGCTCTTTTTATGCCTTCCCTGCGACAACAGACCTTTTTATCTGCTTGGCCCTTCGGAATATGATCAACGCCCTCACTATCTTTTCACACATTCTCACTATTACCCTCGCACAGTTCCCTTAATTTTTTAATCTGGCATTTGTTTGGGGTACGGATATAAAAATCCTTGGGGGGTAATTAGGACATTTCGTTCGGCGAATATACTATGTAGAAAGAATTTGGTTTTTAGGGTATATTTCCCGCCGACGAGTCGCCTCGTTGTTTCCGTGTCTAAAAGAGAGCTATTCTCTCTCTAGAAACGGCTTTCTCAACGGTTTTACTGGAGTAGTGAGCCAGCGACGCCGACTACTGCTCTCGAGCATTGCATACCAACACTGTCTGTGTCCGGTCCCCCCCGTACTTTTTCTGTTAGCTTGGCCATTCCCCTTATCCAGTACTCGCTGTCTCTACTTGCCACGTGTCCCTTCCTAAGTAACATCTTAATTCCCTAAAATACCCTTGTCAGTGAGTGAATATCATTTTGTTCAAAAGAAGGGGGTTCTGGTTAATTATTTTGGTTTAATGTAAGTAATAATTAACGAAATGCTTTTAAATTTGCGAATTATTTTAATGGCCTGGTAATTAATATAGTTTTGTATGTTGGTTATTTCAGTTTGGACTCGGAGGAGGTTGAAGGCTCGGACAAGCATGCGGTCAATGATCCGGAGGAGGTTGTTTCCATGGTGGAGATGTGGGTCTCTCTTTATCTTTTTCTCTCTGCAATTTTCACAGCATTCTCTCTCTCTCTCTCTCTGTCTCTGTCTCTTCGGGTTAGGTTAATTGAGCACAATTGTAGTTGGTTAATTATGTTCCCTTTATGCCCCTGTCTTTGTGTGGGTTTCACTACGACTGCCACTGCATGTAAACGGGGGACCCAGGAGGAACCAACCCACCTCCCTGTCTCTTTTGTCGCACTCGTTCCCCCGGCTCACTCACATGCCCTTTGGGCTGTGACTGTGAGAGTGAGACCCGTGTTTCGCGGACAAGAATTCTTTACCACTGTCTCTTTCCCTATCCAATTTCTTGCACTCTCTCTCAGTACTTTAAGGTACAATGCCAGCTTCTATACGCACATGAAGTGGTTGATATAGTAATGTGTCCGCTTCTGCTCCAAACTGGATGGCTCTTGTGGACTCACCACCCCTTTGCTGAATTGCTCTTCATACAATTTCATGTCGGTGTGTAATCTGAATGGAAAGTTGCTTTATATTGTATGAGTGCGTGGGGCATACATGTAACAAAAGTAGCTAACCAAGATGATATGGGCTTTTTGGAAATGGGGTCCTTAGATATCGTAGAAATATATACCACTTGATTCTTACTCTATTCTACTGATAATATTTATTAGATCAGAAAAGGAAGAAACTAACAATAAATAGCAGTTAGATTTATCTACTTGTAGTAAATTATTATGGTACAGACCAGAAATCTGAGAACATTTACAGCATCCTTCAATGGTTTCAGCGTGTGTTTGGATATGATAAAGTTTTCCCTTGTAGAATATTTTATAGGGTATAAACTCAGGGCAAACAGCGGTAGGAACAGCTCATTCACTCCTTTTGGCTGGCTTCTTTTGTCAGAAATCAGGAAGATAAATTCTTCCCGTTACACGGACGTAGACACAACTACCTTACTAATGGACAACATGGATTTTTTTTTTTTTTTTATTATTCTTTTCTTCGTATGCTGCCTCTACACCGCTCAGCTTTTGGTCGTTGTAGTGTGATCAGAGGTTGATTGGAGGAAAAGTAGGGGAACAGAAGTTACCT
Organism: Morella rubra; assembly: GCA_003952965.2. Classification (NCBI taxonomy): domain Eukaryota; kingdom Viridiplantae; phylum Streptophyta; class Magnoliopsida; order Fagales; family Myricaceae; genus Morella; species Morella rubra. The sequence goes on along the minus strand of CM025853.1, from coordinate 26,203,271 downwards.
CCACCGACACCCCCACACAGAGGAATTACTATTCCTTTCGCACTGCCGTACTGTGTTACAGATAATTGCATTTACTGAATTTCCGTAGCATCTTCTACTAAGGACAAATGATTAACGCATATCAGGAGATGGAGTTTTGATTGCTATGTTTCAGTAACGGTTAAGGGTGCGAATTAAATCTGTGTGTTTGACATTGCAGGAGCATAAGCAACAGCACTGAGAGGAGAAAGCTGGGCTTCTTCTCCTGCGGAACCGGCAATCCCATTGATGACTGCTGGCGCTGTGACCCCAACTGGCACCAGAACCGCAAGCGCCTTGCGGACTGTGGGATTGGTTTTGGCAGAAATGCCATTGGTGGCCGCGATGGCCGCTTCTATGTCGTCACCGACTCAAGCGACGATGACGCTGTCAACCCCAAGCCTGGCACTTTGCGCCATGCTGTCATCCAGGACAGGCCTCTCTGGATTGTGTTCAAGCGGGACATGGTCATACAATTGAAGCAGGAGCTCATCATGAACAGCTTCAAGACCATTGATGGCCGTGGGGTGAATGTCCACATTGCCAATGGAGGATGCATCACCATCCAGTTTATTACTAACGTTATCATTCACGGTCTTCACATCCATGACTGCAAGCCCACTGGCGATGCTATGGTTAGGAGCTCGCCATCTCACTTTGGGTGGAGGACAATGGCTGATGGTGATGGCATTTCCATTTTCGGCTCAAGTCACATTTGGGTTGATCACAATTCTCTCTCTAATTGCGCCGATGGCCTCGTTGATGCTGTCATGGGCTCAACTGCAATTACCATTTCCAACAACCATTTCACCCACCACAATGAGGTGCGTTTAGTGCCTTTCTCCTTAACGATTTTGGTGAAATGTATTTTTCTAAGCGGCAGACTGACGCTGTCACTCACGGGTATAAAAAACAAATAAAAACAGGTGATGCTGTTGGGCCACAGTGATTCTTACACGCGAGACAAGCAGATGCAAGTGACCATTGCGTACAACCATTTTGGAGAGGGACTCATCCAGAGAATGCCAAGGTAGTATTTACTACTGCTTTTCCATGTTAAAAGCAAGTTATAGTTTCCCTTTCTTGTCTTCTGTCCATTTCAGTAGAAATGGTTGCCTGATGAGTGGACCGTTTCAAGCAGCTGTCCTGTGATACATTGGTCTTGCCATTCACTCTTAGATTCAAATACGTGGTCTCTAATCTCGTCTGCTATTCCAATTTAATGCATTAACTAGACTGTATCAACTCAACTTTTGATGCTTTCAAAAGCATCCTTTCAAAAGTAAGACATGTTTTGTCTAAAACTGAACTACATAGAGACATATGATACGCCCCTTAGCGACCACAACGTTTTGGATATACTTCTAGGAGGCTGAGAATTTGTGGAAAACTCTGTTCATATCGTTTTGGCTTTGAAGTCTTTAAAGCTTCTGATTAACCTGAGAAGTGCCCAATCTATGATTAATGCAGGTGTAGACACGGGTACTTCCATGTCGTGAACAATGACTACACTCACTGGGAGATGTATGCCATTGGTGGAAGTGCAGAACCCACCATCAATAGCCAGGGCAATAGATATGCAGCACCGACAAACCCCTTTGCAAAAGAGGTATTGTGTTAACTCATAACCTTGGTTTTGTGATTACAGTGAGGTTCACATACTGAATTCTTTGATCGTGGATGGAAAATTTCCTTGATCAGGTGACAAAGAGGGTGGACACAGATACAAGCAAGTGGAAGAACTGGAATTGGAGATCAGAGGGAGACTTGTTGTTGAATGGTGCTTATTTCACTCCATCGGGAGCTGGAGCTTCAGCCAGCTATGCGAGGGCCTCGAGCTTGGGTGCAAAATCGTCCTCAATGGTTGGCTCTATAACTTCTGATGCCGGTGTACTTGGCTGCCGTAGAGGCAGGCAGTGCTAGTATCCAATTCTAAATTGGCCAGAGAAAAGGTCAATTAATCTCTTTTGTTTGATTTTTCAATATTATTATATTATAGCAGTAACCAATATCCCCTATTACCTCCATTGTTTTCGCCATCTCTCTGGTTCGTCACATATTTTTGGCAAGTGTACATTTTTTACACTGTCATCACATTGTTGCACCCGCATATCCTTCATTGCTCAACCTCGGCCTGCTTCAGCATGAGGAAACCAACGCTATTTTAGGAGCAGGTGCGGAAGCGTTGTTCAGTTCTCTTTCTTTTCCTTCTCAGCCTCATCATCCCCCCTCACCTTCTAACCACAACTGGTCCATCTGTCTATCTCCAGTGTCAATGTCGGTTCCTACATACTATTGTCTTTTGGGTTCATAGCATTTGGATGATTTTAGCTATTTTTTTTGTTTTTTTTTCCCCTTTTTTTTTTGGCATGTTTTGTCTAGTCATACAAGCAACACAGTTTGAATCTCAGACTGGAATTACGGAAAAGAACACTATTGTTATAGGATGATGCAAAGGAATAGCATGTGGATGTTCTTTTTCTTTCCTTTTTTTCACTTTTGGCTTTTTCTTTGGCAATGAAAGCAATCTTTTTACTTTGTTGGTAGCAATTGGGGTTATCTTGTGCATTATTATTATGCTGGGCTGTCAATGTTCTTCACTCTGCCGGCATTTTGTGATTGTTCCATGTGCGCACAACTGGCAAACCCACATGATATTAAAGTTATCAACTAACTAACTAACATCATGACCTTTTTCACCTTATGGTCTTACCCAAATGATGCACTGCTCCTAACCACTGGTTTAACCTTTGCCACTTTCCTTTGCCCTTTGACAAATCAAAGGCAAAGTTTCTTAGAGAATTTGGGCACCGAGGGACTTCCCCTGCTCTGAGAACTTAAAAATAAAATGGAGTTAAAAGAAAGCTGGCCACAAATTCTTGGACACATATTTTTTAAAATTCATTAATAAAAGGAAAACCTGAGAATCAATCCCTCACACTGGGTTTGAGCAAAGCGGGCTCAGTTGGAATGGATGGTAAATTTCAGAGAATTAGCGTATGACCCATCTCTCTTATGACTTCCACTTAAATGTGCTTTCGTTACGATTTCTATGAAAAATCGAAACTGAGACCATACACTTTGTCCACGCATATAGAAATGGATCTATTTGAATATGTAGAGCATAAGCACAGATTCAATTGCGATCAGGGTCTCCAAGTGCCCCCACCAATTTTCCCTTCCTCTTTAACGTGTCCTTGGTGCTCTGTTCATGGCTAAGGAAACGAAATGGGTGATCCGAACCGGAGCCAGTTATGAGAATTGAGACCTAATTCACATGTTAGATGAGGAAAACTTAATGGTTTTTGCGTAGGAGAAGGGGGACAGGCATGTGAGGGGTCTGTCCTCTTTAAGACGTGGGACCAATCTCATTCATTCGCCAACTTGCACAGTGAAAACATGATGTATATAATGATAGAGAGATTGAGATGGGAAAATAAAGAGGGGAGGAAAGAAAAAAAAAATACTACTTCAACAATGGTCGGTCTATATCAATCTATATCGAAGCCTAAATGCAATTTTTTTAAAACTTATAATGACTTTTTACATTGGTTCTGTTAAGTAATTCACACCACTCCCCGGCCTTTTGTTTTGTGTTATTAGATTAATGTATCTGCTAGAGAAACAATAAACGGAATTCCCGCATGCTCAAATTAATACAGGTAAATATGACGTCATAAATAATGGAGAAAACTGTAATTTATCACCTTAAACTACCACCTGATTTGCAATTTGTTCATTAACTTACCACTCTTCACAATCTAAGCTTAAATTATAATTTCTTTGCAACTCAACCCATGACGATCTAACTCTTAAAAACTATAGCACGTGGAACAATCTTAATGTTGAAGTGGTATTTCGAGGAGGTTTGAGGGGATCATTTGTCGAGAGTGGCAGTTTAGAAGGCAAAGCAAATTGTAAATGAGGTGATAAAAGTACATGCCATGTTTGATTAATGATTTTAAAAACGTTTTTTTATTTTAAAAATGTTTTCCAATTCAAACATGATTTTTTCACACAAAAACATTTCAATCTTCAATAAAAAGCAAAACAACACAAAAACTTTTTTTTTTTTTTTTGACAAAAACCCATAATTTCCCCTATACAATTAGTACAAGCCTCAGACTCTCAGTGTTATATAAAATCAAGGTATTATATGTCAAAAATATTATCTTTTATTAAAACCCATGAACTATATTGTTTACCTTTCAAATGCTAGGACTAAACTCTCTCTCTCTCTCTCTCTCTCTCTATATATATATATATATATATATATAACTCATTCTTTGTATCTCTACTAAAGGATTAAATCTTTCGGAAGAAAAGAATAAGTTTAAAAATGATCTGGATTCAATTATGGATGACCTCTTTCTATTGATTGAGATGACTTTATTAAGTCTTACTAATGATTTTAAAAGATCCAAAAATATCACAGAATTATAGACATGAGATGATCTGAAGTTAACAAAAAAATAAACTGGGAAGCCTGCTCAAGCCGCATGCTTTGTTGAAGAGAAAGTCAATCGCATGGATATGTCAGAGCTCTAACCTCAAGGGCACTGGCCTTACTCCTTACCCATAAATCCGTTGCTGATGAATTTAACGGTGTCATGCATGCTTTGTTAAGAAAAAGCAATATATTAAACAGGTTGCTTGCCGACATGCATCATCAGTGGATTTCCAGATTAACGGAAGCGAATACGGCAGTGTTAAGAGACTTTTAAGAGTCGTGTCAAGCCGACACCATTGACAGATATCACGTGCTGGCATGTAGGTTCATAGTCCAGCCGACACCATTGATAGTCCAAGTAAAAACAGGACTGGCCACATATAGTTTTACCAGAGCATTAAGCAAGATACTCAAAACTAAAGACACCAAGAGACAAAATCTATTTTAACCAGATGAAGACATCTTTCACCCTATGAGCTTTAACTTAATACTGTTCTCATAAAGAGGTCTCAATTTTCAGTTCAACAAAACAAGACAACAGTAAGTACATTTTCTTATTCAGCTCTTAGTCCTACAACTGACTATCTGTTATGGAAGCACTGATGCTGAGAATACCTTGCTGGTGTCTGAAACATCCATCATAAAATGGCAGCAAGAAAAAATATGTAGCTCCCTCAAACAGACGAGTCTATCTGGAAAGTGTATCCAGCTTCTGCAAAATGAGATTTTACCATGTCAAGGGCCCTTGATCGGTGTGAAATCTTGTTCTTTTCTTCCTTTGGCATCTCTGCATAACTATGGAAAGACAAATACCATAAGTGGGCTGCAAGTGTAGGCGGCTACTGACAAACAGCAAAAATCTAAGTGGGAAGAGGCATGGGATTACGTTTGCTCATAGCCATCAGGTTGAAAAATAGGATCCCACCCGAAATCATTAGGTCCTCTTGGAGCAACTATCGTCCCCTAAGAAGTGAAACCAAAAATACTGTCAGTTCCGGAGATAAGAATATCAACTTTCCTGTTAAAAAATTTCCCTTCACAAGTATTGTTGCCTCCCTAAATCTAATTGCCAATTAGGATGGAATGAGATTAAATACTCAGACCGAAGGCATGAAGTTCATCGTTCCAATAAGTTAGAACGTAAGGTTTAAGGGGAAAATAGTAATCAAAGTCGTTGAAACTTGTTGGGAAAAAGGAGCTAAATTAGCACCTTTTTCTTGACTAAAGCAAAACTGATGTTTTCTCCTAAGTGATAATGTCACCAACTTACAAATTAGACAGCAGAACTTTTTTCTTTCTTGGCAATTACACAGCAGAACTTAACCACTAGAAGGGACCCATTTTACACATATCTCCTTAAAGAGACAAAAATTTCCTTGCCAGTTACTCCTTATAGTGATTTCTGTTGAAAGGTTCACTAAAGCATAAAAACCACCAAAGATCGTCTGCCATGTTTTCAAAAGTAAACAAGCTTGAGACTCATTTTCAGTAAATAGCAGCACATCTCACCTCTACTTTTGCTCACAGCTTGTGTATGAGTAGAATAAACTAGTCTCCTACCCAAACAGCATATATGTCACATCATGGTCAAAATGTGGGTGGAATTAAATGGATGAAACTGCTGAAAACAAATTTACATCCATCGTCATTGCCCCATCAGAATCAAGTGCTACAAAACCACAAATATGTACCGGAGTTTTCCCCAGGAATGTAATTGGTTCTGCATTCGGCCCAAAAGCAAAAGAAAATGCACACAAAGCATAAGCTGATTTGTCCTCATATGCCATCAAAAGATTGTTCAGACCTGTAAGATCTGAGATTAGCATAGCAAAAACTAGAACCCAGCATGACGTAAGAAAGATAACAAAACATAAAAGAACGGCAATATAGAGCACAGTGGCAACAACAACCTTCATGACCAATCTTCTGCAGGAACCACTTGCTGCATTGCACAACATTCCCATTAGATATTCATCAGCAGAGAGTCACAGCAAATCAAAAATGTTAGGAGCACACATACAAGTGATACCAAAATTAAGCTGCCAACAAAGCAATTTCTTGAAGAATCAGATGAGAGGTAGAACTCTCATTGAAAATGTTGCCTTATGAAGTGAAGCATATACGCATGTCATATAATATAACACATGGGAGGGCATTTCTCTATGTGATGATTCATCAGAATATTTACGAGAAATGTTACTTAGTCATCACGGTCAAGAATTGCCGAATGTATATGAATCACACCACATAGACCTTTTGTGCTTGAAATACATGTTACATGTGGGAAGGAAATTATACACAAAAGGTCAGAACAGAGCAGCAATTCAACTGTCAAGTGTCATATACAGTAGTAATGACGACCAATATCTGCAAATGCTGATCAGGCCCCATGTACCCAATCATATGAAAGGTTTAAAAAGAGATCTGTTGATGGTAATTTGCCCAGAACGTGCTGATTCAGAGTCACATAATTATTTCAATGGCAGCATGGAAACATAAGACAACAAACGGAATTAGTTCTCCAATCTCTGTGAGCGCGCACGTGTGAGAGAGGGATAGACACAGAGACAGAGACAGAATTTGTGCCGATCATGCTCAAGGGGTTTCTTCTCTCTGGCCTACAATATTCTGAACTACCTGAGAATCCAGGGCATATTGATGTATAGTCACCAGGCATGTAGTCCACTTTTTAGGAGCCGAACCAGGATTTAGTAATGGCCTTCAATACCACCTCATCACAATATTAATATAAACTTCAAGCATGAAAGCCCAAAGCAACATGCCTTTGAAGTGTCCCATTTGTTTTTGTACAAGACACAGGAAAGTGAAGGAACTTACCCTTTAGTACTCAAATTATTTCAAAGAAGTACCAGACTCTGCAATTAAATAAAATGCGAGATTCCCTCAGGAACTTTTCCCGCTATTTAAACAAAATGCGTTATAAAATATAATTCTTTGTCGAAGCCATTTGCCCAACCATCACCAATGTGGCTAAGGACTAAAGCACATAAAAGAAACGAAATTTCCAGCAAGACTAATCCTAGTAAAGAAACATATATCTACAAGGAACTACGCGCTGGTAATCTGAAACAGCGCCAGACGCAACTCGGTTAGGAAGCCGTACCCATAACAGGTTAACCTAATACAGGTATTAATAACAACGAAGCAAGATCATTGCTTACTTTCCAACAGCAGCTTTGAAGATCCAAAGAGAAGAGGGAAAAGAGGGCTAAGCAGATTTGATATAATCATCAAACAAAACAATAAATCATGCGAGACAGAATCACTCAGCTCCAAAGCTGAAAACTCCGTTGTCATGAAAGATGGGAGACTGCAAGTAGCACGCAAACCATAGATTCATGAAGATGATATCATGCATTGACTTAGGTATCACATAATGAAGTACCTAGATACAAGATTTCATGAATTGACGTAGGTTTGCCATAACGACATACCAGAGAGCAATTTTCTAGGGGAAATTTCTATGCCATTCAGCCCCTGGAGAGTTACACTTGGAAAGGCTGAGACCCTGAAACTAACTAGGAGAAATTTCTCCTCCCACCCTAAGCAGTTCAACAAAGAATTTTCATCTCGTATGTTCTATGACAAAGAAATACAACAATTGAGAAGGGGAATTCAAAAATCTTAACAGTGTCAACAGAGCATCAATAAATGTCCACATAATTGAGGGTGGTTCTGCGGCTAAGACATCAGACGATGTTGCTGTAAACAGGTAAAAGTAAATGGGCAAGGGACTTCAGTTTTCTAAGGATAAATGACGGATTACACAATCATAATTGACTTATATGCCAAGATGCCTTGCCTTACATAATATAAGCAAGACATGATTCTTCCTTAATAGAGTCTGTGAACCTTTCTTTCTTTCTTTCTTTCTTCGCTTGAGTTTCTTTCTTTTTTTTAAGGACCGATGAGAGCATCAATGCACCGGTTTTCATCAACTTCAACCAAGTCTTACTTCTATATTCTCTACCATTAAGATTCTTTAATAGTTACTTAGCATATCAATTAAGAACTAAATCCAGCAGATGAAAATAGTGATCTATTATAAGATACGGGCCATACGGCAAAAGCAGGACAAACAGCGATCAACACATTGATTAGATACAGAACTTCACCTCAAGGCTAAGATGGAATAGGACTTACATGTATGGCCCTGCAATACGTCCAAACAACCAACTAAAATTCACGACCAAGCACTATACAGATAACTTTTATAGATGTGCATGTGTATGACATAAATGAAGCAAACTACGAAAAAGGGAAAAAATTAACATACCGGGTAGACCCTTCAGTGCATTGAAACAGAGGCAAGTGTCTTCCACCAGCACAGGCCCATTTACCTTCACGTTCAGATAATCCAAAATATTTAAAAATAGCGTAATATATATATATATATATATATATATATATATATATATATATGAGAGAGAGAGAGAGAGAGAGAGAGAGAGAGACCTCAGTCGCAGCCAAGCGAGCCTTCTCTTTTGAAATATCCTGTGGCTCACCTTGCAATTCTGGCACTGTGAAATATTACGAAAAATAAACAAAAATGAAAAATTAGTTGCGAGAGGGAGGGAGGGAGGGAGGGAGTGAACTGTACAGTCAAGCTTGAGGGACTGAAAAGGTATGGCGTTCCCCAAAATGGCTCGAACTTCCTCCAGTTTCTTGGCGTTTCCGGTCACGAAAGTCACCGGCCGTGACACTACCAAATCCGATGCTCTGGCGGCAGCAGTGACGGTGGCCGCGGCGGCGGCCACCATCTCAAGGCGTCTCCTTTTTGTCATCTTGGATTTGGTAGAGGGAACTTGGAAAAGTACGGGGTTAGTGACTGACTCGGACTCAGATGGGTTGCGACCTGTGATCAGCTCCTTTTCCGCCCTAAAAGGCAAAAACAGAACCTTTTCCCCTCGCCAAGAACTCCCCAGTCCCCACATTCCTATTTGCTTACAATAATTATTTAACCGATAATATATTTCTTTATTTTCGGATAAGTAATATAAATATTATTATAAATAAACTTAATTACTCTATTTTCCGTATTTCAAAATCTCAAACTGTTGTGAATGTTTAGTCCTGAAGTAGTACATGTATAATATTAGGTTCAGTCGGTTTGATTGTAAAACTATTATTTTAAGTAAGAAGCTTTTCATTAAAAGTTTTTAAAAAAAAAAATTCAGTATTTGATTATTCTTTTAAAATATTTTTAGAAAAATATTTTTTTACTTTTGACATGTTTAATAATTTAATTAATTATATAAAAAGTTTAATTACCGTACAAGTTCCAACTATAGTAGAAGTGACAACGGGACTTGAAAAGAAAAGAATATAAAACTATCATATAAAACTTTTAAATTCAATTTTTATTTAAAAAATATTACTTTTCAAAAAATATTTTTAATAATTTATCTTGAATGAACATTTCAATTATTTTTTTAAATATATGAGACGAAATAAAATATTTTGAAACTTAAAAGAGATTTACTAATTTTTATCTATAGATATAAATGTCTACTATAGTGTTTCCCAAAAAAAAAATTAATTTATGAAAAAATTGAGTTTAGTTTATTTTTTAAAAAAATAATAGAATTTTTAGAATTGACGTAAAAAGTTTTTACTTTAACCTCATTTTTCAAATATAAGAAAACAAGTTGAACAAATTAAAAATTTTGTTTTACAACTAAATAAACGGACCCAAAATATACTCTTTTCCAATTGCGTCAATTGACTTTTGTATTTGTACGCGAAATTACATGGCTCGTGGAGATAGATTATAAATTTATAATTTAGTTACTAGGTTTAAAAACTTTATTTTTCAGGCACTAAAGGTGTGTTTGATACCCATAATTTTACCCATCCTAAAATTTTAACACAATAAAAAATTACCCAATAAAATCTCTCTCTCCCCATCAATCATTACTTTTCACTAAAAAAATATAAAAAATTACATCTCTCTTTACTTTTTCACTAAACTCAATACCTTAAAATTTTAATATCCTCAAAATTTTAACACTCAAACACACCCTAAGTCATTACATTGTTAATAATTGATCCTTCAACCTGAATGGGAGTGCCGAACACATCAGCTGCCTTCCACCTCACCTCCACTTTTTCCACGTCAACAACACTCTCTCCATCGAGTTCAAATGATTTCGTTTATGCCATCCTCCAATTCGATCAAAACTACGGACAGTCTCCCATTTTCACCCTCTTTTTCGAGCATTCATCCTCCAAATCAGTATCCACGCTCAGGTTCCCATGATACTGTTGAAACTGAAGGACTAAAATTTGAATTTTCCTTATAATTAATATCAAACTTATTGCCATTCTCATAAATTAATGAGTGACATCTCAATATAAGCCACCATCAGACTAGAAGTCTTTGCTGGATCAAATATGAAGGAGTGACACTTATTAATATTTTATTATTGAGAATAGACAAGTGAAAGTCTGATATTGGTATTTTAGGAGTGTATTGTCCACAAAATAATATTTAACATAGACTACTTTACAACAAGAATATCTTAAACACCATTTTCAGATTTTGAAATAAGTCATAAAAAAAATACAAAATGAGGGTGGGCTCCCAAAAAAAATATAAATGAGGGTTGTCATGGAGCAAGAAAAACAGAGATTTTAAGTTTGAAATCTTAAAATGTTGTGCCAGATTTGTGATGCTCAATGTTACTGTGGTAGATTTGGCAATTTGATATGAATATTTTGTAATAAGGTAATCACGAGTGAGTGTGTAACAATGCTAAACTTCACATCCAAAACTAAAGGTCACATAAGTATTTAAAATAAGAGATCAGGTAATTATTTCTCTTCAAATTGCACTGTAAAATTCTGATGTAAAATTGAAAAATATCATAATCCAAAACATAAGCGTAAAAAACAAAATTCAAAAGGATGAACAACATTGAAAAAAAAATGATATTATTTCCTTTCTCTATAAGAGTACAATCACAAGTTCATAACCCATTAATTCACGGTTTCTGCTAGAGGTGAGCAGCAGTTTGAATATCATTCGGTCCCAGCAGGAACACGACAAGTGGTAAATTCTAAAACATCCACTTTAAAGACAGGAAAGCCAATGCTCCCAGATCGTCGGAGAGTAGCATCTATAAAACATCACCTACCTCGGCCGATGTCGTCGGAAGCACATGCACATGTTTTTTCTTGTTCTTCAGTATACTTTACATTAAAGTCGTGATTTCTTATACTGCTGTCACTGGCGTATCGGGCACGGTGGCTGCATAATTAGCTTGTTCCTCCACCAGTGGGTGAAGGTTTGCCTCTGGGTAGTACTGTTGAACCACCACAACCGATGCGGTGGTGGAGAATTCTGATGAAGCCAAGAAGCTTCCGACGGGTCCTAACTCTGGACAATCGCTCCTGTCGATCAATCTTGCAATTGGCGGCGTTCTTCCCACAAAGAACAGATTGACCTTGTTCAAGTCCTTTAATGAGTCCACGACCTCTTCCTTACTTTGTACCAACTTTTCTTCGTACGGCATTGACTCGTCTTTGTCGCTGAATGCCTTTCTGAACTCCGACAGGCAGAGGTCGTCCTCCTTCTCCTCCTCTCGATCCCTGTCGTCGTCGGCTTCTTCCTTTGGTTTCTTCTGCTTCTTGTGGGCTGATATACCAACTAAAGGGGTACCGAATGCCAGTGATTTTCCCGGAGGGGCTGCGAATTTCACGACCTTGAGCATGATTCCCGGGTGCTCGGCCAGCCTCATCCCATACGCCAGCGCTTCACGGTCATCGCGTCCCCCAAAGAAGGGCACTACTACCTTGAAAGAAACTTCACGGGCTGCGACTTGCGTGGTGCCTCCTAGGCCACGGTCGACCAGAATTCCAACGGAGCAAGGGGCATGGCGGAGGACGCGCTGGTTCACTGCGTGGAATGCGTGTCCCAATGACTCCATAGATCCATCGAGACGCTGGTGCTTGTGGAATGGAATCAGAATCATGGCCACACGCTTTTGGTGTGCACTTGTGCAAATGTCCTCGTGAATATTGTCCAGAGAGGAGATGGCGGTCATGGGCCGTACAGTAACACTCCTCAGCTGCCCATAGGCCTCGAATGCGATGACCGTTTGATCTTGGTCGTCGGCTTTTTTATTCCAGAAGGGGAGACCATTGCTGCGTGCTTTGTGAACCATCGATATTGCCGAAGATCGTTCTGAAAGTTCCATTAGATGCATGGCATATATGCAAAGCCGTCCTCTCTTACGGATTCCACGGGAAGATTCAATGAGATTGATTATGGTTGGGATGTTGCGAGTGCTATGGAAACAAGCCAGCATTCGGAGCTCTGTATCCAGGTCTCTCCGTTGGATAGTCCGGTGCTTGTAAGGGGCTGCCTTTCTAGCAGGTTTATACACGGCCATCACTGTTGGGGTGGTGATGAAGGTAGTGAACAGCGCCATCATAACCATGATTGCAAAAGTCTGATCGTTAAGCACCTGCAATTGATGGGGAAACAAAAAAAATAAAAGGTTGGTGGCAGGAGTCTCATGCAAAAGCCAATTCATAACCTAGAGAAGAAGGTTTCCTTCTTCCTCTGTTTTTCTTTGGAGGACTAGATTTACCTCACTAACAATGAAGGATAGATTGTACTAAACAAATGCTAGCATTCATCATTTTGAAAACCACCTCGCTGATCTCTCTTCTGAAGATTAAAATGGAACGGCTAATTCTTCATGAGAGAAAGGAACAGAATAGTTACCTTTCTGTCCTTGCCAATGTTGAGGACAATGAGCTCTACCAAACCCTTGGTGTTCATGAGAAATCCAAGTGCCAAGGCTTCCCTGAAAGGCACCTTAAATAACATTGATACGGTCAGCGTCCCAAGGATCTTCCCAAAACATGCGGTGCAGATTACAAGTACCAGCAAGCCCCATGAAAGGGTTCCGCTTATGGTTGCAACATTTGTCTTGAGGCCACTGGAAACGAAGTAGAGTGGCAGGAGAAGCCCCGACACGACATCCTCGATCTTCTCTATCAGCACCCCAGCAAAAGGGCCATCCTTTGGTACCACTATGCCCACCACAAAAGCCCCGAAGAGCGCGTGTATGCCAATGGTGTCCGTGACAAAACCTGCAGCCAACACTAGCGACAATGTCAAGCAGATGTATAGCTCCTTGACTGGCTCACCCTCTGGAGAGCGGCGAGCCATCACCGCAAGTGCCGGTCTTAAGACTACGATAGCAAAGACCACAAAGGCTGCACCGCAGAGTAGAACCCACACAGAGACGAGAGGAGAGGTGTCGGTGCCGGAAAGAGCAATAGCAAGCGCAAGGAGTATCCACGCAGCGACGTCGTTGACCGCAGCGGCTGACATAGCAATGCGGCCAATGTCGGTGGTGAGAAGTTTGAGCTCGGCTAGGATACGTGCGAGGACGGGAAATGCAGTAATGGACATCGCAACTCCCATGAAAACGAGGAAGGGACCATTAGAAACTCCTTTGGATATGGTGGAACGGAGAACCATTGATGTCCCGATTCCAAGGATAAAAGGGAGGCTGATACCGGCGACGGCTATCGCTAAGGCCTTTTGGCCGGTGCGACGGATGGAACGCATGTCGAGCTCAAGACCCACCAGAAACAAGAAGAAGAGGAGGCCAATGTTGGCGAGCGTGTCCAGGACGGTCATGCTCTTGGGAGGGAAAACCGTGCGGAGAAATTCCTTGTTCCTCCCCAGTGCAGACGGTCCAAGTAATATTCCTCCCTGCTTTGCAATATTTATACACATGAGCGTCTATCCCTTCTTATATATCAAGAAATTAAGCGAACATTTAAGGGAACACTAACTCACTTACGATGATCTCCGCAATGACTCTGGGTTGTCTGAGAGGTCTAAGAACAACCGCAAGCAATCTGGTGAGAGCGACGACCAAACATATCTGGAGAATCGCCAAGGGAAGAGCGTAATCCAGGGGACTGTCGCCTTGGAACGATCCATTCGACGTAGCCTTCATCGGTGCGGGGCAAACCGTTGTAGACGCGTTGGGAGTCGCCATCTTTAATCTGATTGATTCAATCAGACCAACAAACATACCTTACGAAAAGAACTGCAACATGTGCCGCACGCACATGAAAATTATGGAGGAGAAAAACCTCCCCTGCAAAGAGAGAGAAGAAAAATCTCAGGCCAGCCCCCCCGGACCGGCTAAATGCCTTCTCTCAGATGTAATGCTATTGGCCTCTCAAAGTACGAACACTTGGAGCACCCAAAAAATTTGGGAAGAACGAGAGCCAGAGACAAATAACGTACCGATACCAATTATAGAGGTTGTAGCTACGTAGCAATGGAATCATTAGGCACAGATTTTCTTGCCTTACAACAGGGACGAGGCCAGGAATTGGTTATTGGGGGCAATTACGTAACACAATTTTTTGGAGGGGCCAAAATGAATAAAACGGATATAAAGGGCAAAAAATCCATTAATATACTAAAAAAAATTGATTTTTTTAGCCAATTTTGGGAGGGGGAATGGCCCCCTGGCCCCGGGCCCCCCTTGGCTTCGTTCTTGCTTCGGAAGGGCCCTCCTCGATGTAAATTGCCCTTTTCGGATAGTTTAATTTGTATTTAGCGACTTTTTTTTTTTCTCCTCTCAATGTTTAAGTTAAGTAGCTGCTTTTTGCCAAAATTTTAACAGTTTAAAAATTTTAATGTATCAAATTAGTAAAGCAATTGGAGAGAGATAATTTAAGGATCGATTTTTTCTATTCATTTTAATGAAAAATATAAGTTGACAGAAAAAGAAAGATTATTTTAAAATTATTTTATTATTCCAAATATTTTTAACTCCGAAATTTCAGGAGCGATATCACAACAGTTTTCTTTACAACAGTTCTGTTGAATATCCGATGATGTTGTTCTGATAGGCCCGGTCACAATTAATTATTTGAATGCCCGGCTTCGGCTGGGTTGTATAACAACCTAATAAAAAATCTCAATAAGTTGGGACTTCAAACATTTCTTTACTGTCAAAAATAAAAGAGAAAAATATATTTTTCATCTACAAATTATCATAGTATTACATTTTGCCATTATTTTGTTAAAAATAAAATCAATTTCTATTTAGCGGAAAAAAAGATATAATACAATGCGTTCAAGATTGATAATTTGTAATTGTTAACTTTTCTAACCTTTTTAGAACTCCCTTTACCCTGTCCTTACTGCCAAATCCATCAAAATAAAAAGGAGGCAACTGTTCCACTTATGGAAAAGCATTTCCTGGTCATACTAGAAAACCTAAACATGCATGTAATTAGTTGCAACACCTACCCGAATAAGTATGGATAGAGATAATCTAATGATGTGTTTGAATTTAAAGGTTTGGATAAATATTTAATCATAGATTTGAATTTAAAAGTTAAGATAGATGATTATTCTTTTATTTGAATTTAAAAGATATAGATAAATATCTAATGTATAGATATCTAATTTATATTTGAATTTAAAACTTGAAGAGATCAATAGCCATCAATAATATATATATATAAGCTAAAATTTGGATTGAGGTGAAGCTACTATAAATTCCGAAATTGATTTGTAAAGAAGTCGTTGTAAAAGTTGGATCATTGTCCTTTTTTTCTCCAAAGGGTATAATTGTCTTTGATTGGCCCATTATAAAAACTAAAAAAAAATTAAAAAGTAATGTTTAATTAGTCATAATTTTCTATATAATTTAAAGCACAAATTAACATTGCATATCTATAAAAAAAAAATTGTTAATAAATCAACAAAGAAAAAACGAATAAACATTAAAAACTTATACTAATATATCTTATTCATTTCTTTCTTTATATAAGTATGAACATTAGGCCAATCAAATACTGAACAAAATTTATTATCTCAATCAAGTACTAAAGAAGAAAAAAAAAACACTAACTAATTTAATCACAGCTACTTTTTTTTAAAAAAAAATTTAAACTCTTCGTATAACACAAGTCCAATATCATAGGAGACAATAAACTATTTTTAAGGTGAATTATATAAAGGTGGCGTTTATTTGCCGAAATTTTAGAGAATATTCCCAAAATTTTAGGAATCTTTTGAAGTTTTAGATTTGCTAGGGGTTTGTAAAAAGTTGTTTGAAATTTTAAAGTGTGTTGAAAAATTTTAGGATAATAATTAATGGTAATGATTGCAATCATTGGTTTGTTTTTTTTTTTTCTTTTTCGGTTACACACCAACTAGAAACGCTAGTAGTCTTCTTTCTGCCAGGTGCATTCCGACAATATTTTTCAGTCTTAATTTTATCCCTGGTCAAAGCAAAGTCAGTTAGTGTAAGAGATGGGTAATTTCGTAAAGCAAAAGAGACAGAATTAAATTCTTGCGCAGAGGTGGGGACCATGTGTTTTCTGATTTCCATATCTGCCCTTAGAATGTCTAAGGGACCTACGTCGATGGGGGGTATTTTTGGAAATGTAGAGGGTTGTTTTAGGGACAAAAACATCCTAAATTTAGTATGGTAAAAATGTCGAGACATTCAAACTGCGTTCATTTTGCTTCGAAATTTTTATACCCGAAATTTCGGGTAGACGAATGCCACCTGAGTATGATTGTAAAAACCGAAATTTTGTACCAACTATGACAGATAAAAGCAAATAAATATCTATAAATTTGTTTGATTAAATAAATAGAATAGATTGCGCTGCTCATTCGTGTTTTGACGATCAAGATCCTTTGTAATTTGTTTCCAAAATTGTACAGTGTAATTCGAAGAGAGACAGACACAATAACCTACACCATTTAATGTTGCCCACGTAAATTTTTGGACAGCCTGAGCCCCTACTATAGGGTCCACATCTTATCGTATATGTCTCTCTCCACCATTTTTGGGTTATGGGAGTTGATAACCTACACCATTTAGGGGTGTTTGTTTTCCCAATATTTTGGGGCATCAAAATTTCCAACAAAACAAACACATTCCAAAATTTTTAACTTTATACATACACACTTCACTTTTCACAAACCCCAATAAATCTCAATAAAGTAAAGATTCCCAAAATTTCGAGAATATTCCCCAAAATTTTGGCAAACAAACACTCCCTTAATGTTGTTCATGTAAATTTTCGGGCAGCATGAGTCATACTATGAAATCCATCTCCTGTCCTAATCTTGGAATTGCATAATATAATACGAGCATCAAATTGCATAAATGACTCTGTGTCTGACTGTAAAAAATTTGAGTGGTTAAAATTTTGGGTTACAAGAGTTGGTGGAAATATGATTGATGTGGACATATAGATTAACTTTCCATTCCCAAGTTGAGGAGGCGGGCCACCCCATGCCCCCCCCCATTCGCCATGAGTCTACTAGTGTGGAATTGCCGCGAACTGGGGAGGCCCTCGGTTGTTAGGGCCCTATGGGAGATTATCAAAGAAACTGACCCTGTAGGGATTTTTCTTATGGAAACAAAGGTGAAGGATGAAGTTGTCTATTGTGTCATGAAGAAAATTGGGTTCTCTTTTTTCTTATCTATTCCTCCTATGGGCCTTTGAGGGGGACTTCTTTTTTGTTGGAGACTAGAACTCCAATTCAGTGTTTTGTGGAAGTTAACAAATATCTTACATCTACACATCAACCTTGGAAGTGATTACTCGGATTTTCTTTGTTCGTTGATATATGGTCCTCCTCTTTGGAGAGGCAAAGAGTAATTCTGGAATAAATTGACGAATCTGGCACAAGGTCCAGAGGTCCCGTGGGTTTGTGTAAGAGATTTCAATGATCTATTGGGTCTGCAAGAGAAACTTAGAGGCAGAGTGGTGAAGGCTTCGAGCTCGAGAGGCTTAAGTCACTTTATGTCTTCAATGGGTTTTGTTGACCTTGGGTACTCTGGATCTCGGTTCACTTGGTCCAATAAATGGGCTGGCTAATATAAGGGAACGCATCGATTGTGCAATAGCCAATGTTCCTCGGAGAATCGCCTACCTGAATGCCATGGTTCACCATTATAAAATCACTCCCTCGGATCACACTCCTATTATCTTGAGATTTCTCGGGTATGAGCCATCTATGCCAAAATACTTTAAGTTTGAAAGTTTCTGGGTTAGAGAGAAGGCTAGTTTTGCAGTTGTGGCCAAGTCTTGGGCAGTTAATTTTGTAGGAACCCCGGCATGGGTGGTTTTCAAAAAAAATTTGGGCTACACGTTATGCGCTTCATAAGTAGAATAAAGAGTTCTTTGGTAATATTCAATATTCCATTCATCGTACTACCAACCAAATCAACTATTTTCAGCAAGCAGTCCTGACTCCTTACAATCTGGAAATGGAGAAGAATCTTATTGGGGTGTTGGATGAACTTCTGCAGCGGGAAGAGGAATTATGGAAGCAGAAGTTCAGATTGCGTTGGTTGACAACAAGCGATCTCAACACTAAATTTTATCACGCCTCTACTGTTATTCGACGTTGTTGGAATCAAGTTTCTAGTCTGAAATCTGAGGATAAGGGCTGGATTTCGAGGAGGAAGGAAGTTGGCTCAGGATTTTTGCAATTTTTCCAACTCTTATCCTCATCAGATAACCCGAAGTTCCCTGCTGATCTTAAACATCTTATGGAACCCATGATTATTACAGAAGAGAATGAGAGACTCATTCAAATTCTAGAGGAGGATGAGATTACCCAAATTCTTAGTCTAATGCACCCGAATAAAGCTCCTGGTCCGGACGGTATGACTGTTCTTTTTTCAAATATTATTGGAAAATTGTGGGTAGAGATGTTATTTGTATAGTGAAGGATTTTTTTGTGACATGTGAGTTGCTGCCAAAATTAAACATAACCCATATTGCTTTGATCCTAAAAGTTGAGAATCCATCTAAGGTGAGCCAGTATCGACCAATTAGCTTGTGTAATGTCTTGTATAAGTTAATCTCCAAACTTATGGCTGAAAGATTGAAATGGATGCTGCCGAAGATCATTTCTCCTTTTCAGATGGCATTTGTTCCAGGGAGAGTTATTCAGGACAACTATATTGTTGCAGCCGAGATATTTCATGCAATGAATAATAAGAAAGGACATGGGGGCTAGATGGCTGTTAAAGCTGATATGGAAAAAGCATATGATCGCTTGGAATAAAGTTTCCTTCTCAAAATCATGAAATGACTTGGCTTTCATAGTAAATGGATTAATTGGGTGCACCAATGTATATCAACCACAAGCTGTGCGATTCTTCTCAATGGGAGTCTTTATGGAAATTTCTCACCTATGAGAGGTCTACGACAGGGTGATCCATTATCACCTGCCCTTTTCATTATAGGCTCCGAGGTGTTGTCCCATTTGCTATTAAGGGAGGAAAATTTGGGTAATCTTTGGGGCATTAAATCGGGAAAAGAGGTTCCCGTAATTTCTCATTTGCTTTTCGTGGATGATCTCCTAATTTTTGCTCGGGCGACTAAAAAAGAGGCAGAGGTGTTGGGTGCATGTTTGGATAAATATATGCATTGGTTGGGTCAAAAGGTGAATGAGGCAAAATCATCAATCCATTTCAGCAAGAATTTTTAGGGCCAAGGTACTATTATGATCAGTGATATTCTCCACTTCCAATGATTGCCAGCCAAAGCAAAGCATCTTGGATTACCTTTACTGTTACCACGATCAAAGTCTAGTGTTATAGAGGACTTGAAATCAAAGCTTTTCTTGAAAATAGCGGGTTGGAAATCGAAAGCATTGTCTCAAGTCGGTAGGAGTACGATGATTCGAGTAGTTGCTGCAACAATTTCTTTTTATCCGATGATTTTTTTTCTCTGCCCCAGCGTTGGTGTAAAGATGTGGATAGATCTTTTAAAAACTTCTTGTGGGGATTTAGTCTTGAAAAGAGCTGAAATCTTTACTCTGTTGGCTTGGTCAAATTTGTGCTTACCAAGATGTGTGGGAGGTTTGGGTCTCCGGAAGATGCAGGAGGTCAATTCGGCCATGGTGTCTAAATTGGCTTGGAAGATTCTTACAAATGCAGATTGTCTTTGAGAAAAGGTCCTGCAAGGAAAATATTTGAAGGGTAAAGACTTGTGGCAAGTTAGCAATGGAGGTGGTAGTTCTTGGGTTTGGAAAAGTATTCTCCAGGTAAGGGATTTTCTTCATTCTGGAGCTTGTTACTCTTTGGGCAATGGTTACGATATTTCTATTTGGAGCAACCTTTGGATTGTTTCAGTTTCTCCCTTCAAACCTCAATCTCAAGACGTAAATGTGCAACTAGATTTGAATCTGAAAGCAAAGGATTTAATGAACCTGAATATTGGTCAATGGGACTAGCAAAAAATCTATAGCTTTTTTGATGCCCAAACTAGTTCGGCAATTTTCAATATGCAACCAGCCATGAATGATCAAAGAGATACTATATTTTCAACTATAGATAGCTCTGGCAAATTCTCCGTTAAATCTATGTATCAAGCTCTGGTAAGGCAACAAAGTGTGCAGATCCAAAGCCCACTGCAGTTAGAAAGCTGGAAATATTTATGGAAATTAAAGGTACATGATCGCCTAAAACTATTGTTGTTGAAGGTTGCTTGGGATATCCTTCCAACAAAATGCAAGGTCCATAATAGAATAGGGAGGAGTGGGGAAAATACAGATCATCTAGTTTGTGAGTTATGTGGCAGAATGGAGGACTCCATTCACCATTTAATCTTCAAATGCATTTTTAGCTGAGTTATTTGGATGGAGTCCCCATGGGGTATAAACATGGATGTTTTTGGCCAATGCTCGGTGATTGATTGGGTTCATAATATTCTCCACCCTCATAAAAATCTTGGCATCCCCTTTGAATATCAACACCATTTTTAGCTCTATGCTGCAAATGCCATCAATATGATATGGCTGAATAGAAATAAACAGGTTCATGAGGGCATAAAAATAGAGGTCTTGCAGCTTGTTCGAAGGGTTAGGAGGTTGAGTTGGGAACATTTGGTGGCCTGGGAAAAGAAGTTTCAGATTATTAGTCCAAGTGTTTGGAGAGCTCCTCCATGTGATATGGTCAAAATAAATGTAGATGTTGCCATTAGAGATACCTTTGCAGTTACAGCTGCTGTTTTTCGTGATCATCATGGTGCAGTTCTTGATTGGACTACCAACAACCAATCCTTTGGAAGGTGAAGCTTTGGCAGCAAAAAAAGGTCTTGAAGTAGCATGCAGAAATGGGTTCTCCAGCATCATTTTAGAAGGGGATTCTCTCAAAGTCATTCGAGCAATTGAGGCTTACCCAAAGAAAGTGGAATGGAGAATTCATGAGGATATTGATGATATCTATAGCCTACTCCTCAAATTTCAGCAATTGAAGCTCTCTCATGTACCTAGAGATGCGAACTTAATAGCGTATCAATTAGCTCGTTGGGCCGCCTCAGAATTTAGTTTTGGAGGCACTTTTCGCAATTTTGAGCATGTCTCTCTCTTATCTTAGTTGTTTTCTAGGGCTGACCTGCCTTGAGGATCCTTTGTTCTCTGTTATTTTTCTTTTGTTTTTAATAAAGTTTACTTGTGATAAAAAAAAAAAAAAAAAAAAGTGAAAAAGAGAGAATATTTGAATAAATATTATAATGAAAAATAATTTAATAGATGAGTGAGATTATTTTATAAATTTTTTAATTCGGTCTAAAATTTTGTCAGCACTCAAACACCAACGCCATTTTGTTTTGGTTCCTTAAGATTCGTGCCGAGAGAACAATCTTGTTCGACAATAAGAAAATTCCTAATAGATAGTACCGAGTGCGAAAGCACAAGAACCTTATCACAGAGAAGCTTGCTATCACTTTGAAAACAAATATGCTTAGCAATATTCATAGCCTTTGCGGCCGCCATAGCTTCTCCTGTAAGAGAATTTCGGATGACCGTGTGCTCAGAGCCGTCATGTTAGGATACCCATATCATCGTTCGTCACAACGATTGGTTGATGAAGCTATGAAACTTGAGTACATGACACGTGTAAACGACGACGTGTGGATGAAACTTAACAAAGAGAAGTAGACCAGTCAGCATAAAAGGCATAGCGCATGATCTCTTTCCGCCATCTATGCACTCCTTCTCCGACTCTTCCTCCACACAAAGATGGTGTCCAAACAGGCATCGTGTGCATTCTCATTCACCTTCATGTTGATGTTGCTTCCCTTGGGAAGCTCAAACTTGGACCAAGACAAAGCAGAATGCGCAGACTAGCTAGTCGGGATCGCCAAATGTCTCCCTTTCATTGCTGGTGATGCCAAAGCTCCCACCTGAAAGACTGTTGGACCGGCCTCGGGCAAGTCCTACAGAAGAGCATGAAATGCCTCTGCGTTCTAATCAGGAACAGAGATGATCCCCATCTCGGCCTCAAGACAAACTTCACACTGGCGTTACGCCTTACTCTTGCCTATCATGACGCCAACAAAGTGTCCAAATGTGTTAGTAAGTAGATATGAACAAACGCTTTTCTCACTTATAAACGGTACCCCACTAAATGTCTTCCGTACGGCCTTTGCTAGCTTCCGCCTCACTTCATCGGGCATGCGCCGCCTGGCTGCCCTCTGCTGATGCCGATCTACGCAGCACCGTGTCTCCGACGCATGTCGTTTCACGCGCCCCACGTGGTACGCTTGGATCTCACGCGCCGAGCACTTTGGTTGCGTCTACGGTCTCCTCCGCCTCCCGTGCCCTACCTTCCTTCCCTGGACTGGCCTTTGTGGCTTCTGTCCTCCCCTCTCGACCATGGATCTCATTGGTTCGCCCTCCCGCGCCATCTCCCCCACCCTCTTTTCCAGTCACGTTCCGACTTTTGGTTGCTCGGTTTTATCCGATGCCTCTATCTTGCTTTTGCCTGTTTGGGCTTGCCTCTATGTTTAAAGCTTGTTGTGGCTTTTCTGTTGCTTGTTTACCGTTATTAGGCATAATAGCTTACTGCTGTCTGTGGCTTTTCTACCCCTTGTGGGTCTCTGTATGGCCTTTAGGTCAGTCTGCTTGTTGGCCCGCCGACTCTTCAAAGTGTCTGGTACGCCCTTTAAAGCTTCCTGAGGTTCTTAAACCTTCTTAATACTATTATTAATAATTTCTTATTATGCCTAAAAAAAAAAAAGTAGATATGAACAAAAAAACACGCCCATTTTGAGCCCTCCATAACCAACAAATTGGTTGTTTGTAATCTTTTTTTTTTTTTTTTTTGCGGTGGATTCAGCCCTATTGCATTTGGCACCTAATTCAACGGAGGCAAAACTATTTGAGGGGTTCGCAAACAGCATCAATAGGACAAGTACAACAGCTGCCATTGGTAATCAGTTTAATTCTTCCCTATAATTTGATTCGGTTGTTGGTTTTTACCGGAGAGAAGCCAATGGGGGGCTTTGCCAGAGAGAAGTGGCAACCTTAAAACCGTGTTTTTTGACAAATTTTTTTTTTTTTCATTTTGGCCCCTCAAAATACTATTTTATGCAATTGAACCCCCAATATTACATTCCTGCCTTGGTCCCTGATTTTTAGACCCTATTTGATAATGTGTTTCTTTTTCATGGTCTAAATCAAAGCGAACTCCACCAGCAATGGATCAGGTAGTACTGCCGAAGAAAAGAGTGATGGAGGAGGGATGGGAATGAGGGGGCTGGGAGCAGAGATCTTTTGTGGGATTCTACTATGGCTCTTCACACCTTATCCAGCCTATTACGTTTGATAGAGATTTTAATGCTCCCATCTATGTTGGTGTTCTTTTTATCTTGTTGGAAGCACTTATTGGTGCGGAGAAAGAGGCGGAGGAGTGAATTGATGGCAGAGAGAGATAAGCTATATACAACTTTTTCTTTTTAGAATTTATTTGTCATAAGTTGCCAACTAGTGTTGACCCAAATGTAATACTGCTGTTTCTGGGTAATGAGAAAATTTATGACTATTGAGTTGTGCCTATTGTTGATTTTCCTATTTTGCGTAGATCAAATTTATTTTTGTCACAATTTGTATTTTTAGATTTGGTATGGCTCATAATATTTTTCTTGAATTTGGTTATTTTGATAAAACTTGTTGTTTTTCAACTCTCATTGACTTGATATTTATTGAGGTAATTGAAGCTCATCACTAATTGAGCTAATTGTTATTATAATTCTTTTGAGAGAAGCTAGTTTATATTGGAAAATACTGAATATGTTAATGTTAATTTTAAGACTTTGATTAAGGTTTAAAAGATTGATATTTTTGGGTATTTTTACTGTTTTAGTTGATGTTGAAATAAGTCATTTCTGAAATATGAGGGCTCAAGAAATCATGTAAGCAAGTGAAAAAGTCTTATTTTCAGTTTGGATGAGTTTGGGCCTAGGGCATTACAAACCACCAGTACAAAATGCAGAAGGGTGGCTTACGCCATTGTTAGCTGTTGCTAAATCTTAAGACAATAATGAAGAGATGGGTCTTTTCCTGAATAGGAAATAGGCATTTGTTCACTTGTGCTAATATAGGAGCAGAATACCGCGGCTGGTGTGTAACAAAGATGCTTGCTACATCTGTTTAACTAGAATAATGATCCTTCTAATGAACATGTGTAATGAGGTATCATCATGCAAATACGAGGTCAGCATTCATTTCAAAGCCATCATTGAATATGTGCTTGCCTAATATCAGCTTCCTAAATAATGTATGCACTCTGACCAGCTACGGAGGATGTACTCCACTTTGCAACTTCCTTTTCAACTCGCCTGAAAAAGGAGAGAGAAAGAGAGATCGACTTTGCAATTTGAGGCATTCTTCATTCACAATCAAAGAGACTAGTCGTTCAAAACAAAGGATTACAACCCAAATCTCAGAATTGAAGGCCATGTTCCCGAGCTGCACTAGCAAGGGCTTCAACACGTCCATGGTATGGATATCCACCTCGGTCAAAAGCCACTTTTGTGATTCCTTTTTCCAGACAGGACTTTGCAATGGCTTCACCCACCTTCTTTGCCACGTCCTGACGGGGGGAAATATGCAAAGATGAGTTTTGCTTGAAAACAACAAATTACATTCAAAGAGGGAAAAGCATAGCCAAATTAGAGACTGAGAAAGGTGGATAACATTAGCCAACTCAGGAACTAAGATCTGGGCAGATATGAAGTATGAAACTTTCCAAACAACTACTTTTGACAACTACAATGTATTTAAGTATCCCTCCTATACAAATTTCCTACAGGACTAACAAAAGAATGGTGGTTAAAGGAGCATTATTTAAAAATCTAACCAGAAGTTTGTCAAAATCGAGTGGATTTTGGTAAAAGCAATAAGACTGTTCAAAAGTACGCATTCAATCCCATAATAGGGCAAAGATGGAGAAACCCAACCATTTGGGAGTGGAGGCCACAACAATTTTCAGGCCCATAGAAGAGTCAATCATGTTAGAAATCAAAAAATTGTAACGCCACCAGAGTACCCATAAATCCAGCTTCAGATGGAAATGCATGCAAGGCAGCAGAAGAGCATTATTGCCAACCTTAAGAGTAGTAAAGATATGTTTGATGGCAGGGCAGGAACCTAAAGCTGGAGGAGCATTGTGCATCACAACAATGATGGGTTTGAAAACAATGGACTGGGTCATAGACTTGATTATTTTACAAGCTTTGATAACGAGGAGAATAAATAAAATGATTATGAAAGAGGAAGTAGTAGAAATTCAATTTTTGATGCAAGGAGCATCCAAAGAGGTTTGTGTAAGGAAGATTAGATTTAAAACTACTTCACTTTAACCTTTGGGCCAAAATGAGGTGGATGTTTTGATTGGGTCTGTGAAAGAGAACAAGAGGGGGGAGAAACTGAGATTGACCAACTTTTTGGATGCATGAACCACACTTCAGTAGCAATTACATTAGTACAGATAAGTCAAGTAGGTATATGTGAACTCACAATTGTGGGACCAGAGCTGTAGTCGAACTCCTCAGAGATGGGTTTCTGCATTGTTGAAGCCGAAGCAAGTGTATGCATCTTGGTGTCATCAATCACCTGCACGTAGAGATGCTTGTTGGAACGGAAAACACACAACCGTGGCCTTTCTGGCGTCCCCTCTACCTGATCAAACAAGAGATTGATGGCAAAATAGAGAGTTACGGCATCGTCAATAATTTAGATGAACAGATTTTGCTAATGCCTTATAAATAATTCATAGGAAACACTAGCAAATATTCATTTTCTAAGCAGTGGGTGTATAACATGGTCCATTAGCAAGCAGCTCCACAGTTTTAGCTGATGCACAGTGGCAGCAAATAACTAATATACATTCGTTATAATCCTGAAATTCTAATTTCTATACCTATAGATAATGCAAATGGTCTGCTCCTTCCATTTTCCCTAATATACGCCACAGAAGAAGTCAGCCTAATTGCCTCTTGACATGGATGCCAAGAACCACAAAGGAATTTGAACTCAAGGTGCCTGTGAATCCTATTATTGGTACCAGTATCCTAGCCTAGACAGGCACAATCCCAGCAACTCTTTGCTATCTCACACCAATACATTACCTGCTGTCATTTATACAATATCACACTCTTCCTTTTTCTGGCACCTCTCACTCCAACTCCAGCCACAAGTAACCTCGTCAAAGAACTGCATGAGGCGTAAATTTTTCCGACAATGGTAGTTAATCTTAAATGTTGTTGAACAGGAACCCACAGTTCCTCTTCCGTGAGTCATGAGAGAAAATATTGACGAGTCCAATTCAGCCAAATGGAAGTTTACAAAAAGTTCAGTGGCAACATTAACACATCAAGTGCGTCAATGCGTAAGAAGATTAGAGAGCTTCCACAAACAGTAAATCAAATAAATGGAACCAAGAAGGAGGAAGAGGGAAGGGGTTAGCTGAAAAGAGCTACCAACTAACCAAAAGCAAAGAAGAAGAGAGAAAACGGTCTTTTCTGGTTTTTTTTTTTTTTTGGGGGGGGAGGGTGCGGCATGAACCATAAAAAGCAGCACTAACAGCTAAAATGCAACCACAAAGATGAGCATAGTGATCTAGGGACAATTCCACAAATTTTCAAACAGGTGTTAAAGCAACACTAAGATGATCATTGCAGCATTATTAATTGTGCAAGGTCTTGTAGGCTCACGCCAGGCGTTCATTGCCGGCTTGTCAAAAACACAGATCTTGCTTTTCCAATCAACTCAATTAAGCAGTTCTCCTACACCCTTTTAAACAAGGTGAAGCAAAGCTAACAGCTTCTTTTAGTCATACCATGGGCAATGTTGGAAACACAACGCGTAATTAGGCAGAATTTGTATCTAGAGGGTCAAAAGCCAACTAGGATCTTGAGCAATTTATTACAGGATATTGTGAACTCTACAGTGTAGAACGCAATCCAATAATCAAACTTATCTCAAGCAGCCGTCGTCCACAGCTCAAAAAAAAAAAGAGAGAGGAGGCCAAGAATTTTTTACCACATGAACAACAGAGGGACATATGTAGAATAGAATACCCTCAGATGAGAATACCTTCTTTCTAATACGAGAATGCCGAGCTGTCCTGTCTTGCCTTCTGGTGCTGGCTTTGGCTTCAACGACAAGAGAAAGAGGCGGAAATGGCGATGGCGATGGAGATAGAGATGGGCGTGGCTTTCGACTTGAAGCGGTGGCCACTAACTTTGGACCCATCCATACCTGTTGCGAAGAGGCCAATGCACTCTGAAGGAACCAGGTGGAAGTAGACATTCTTTCCTTCCCCGCTCTTCCTCGGTCCGCAGTGTTCAGTCTTACCCAACAGCACCTTTAGTCCTTTACACCTTATCCCTTCCTCACCCTCCCCAATAACTCAGCTCGGATAGAGTTTTCACTCTTTTCTTTTTTCTCTATAGCAAATTACGAGTATGCCCATGCTAAGAGTTTTTTTTTTTGGCAAGAACATATACTTTAACTCCGTTGGCTTTGTAGACATTTAAAAATAGGTGTTTAGAATAAATTATAATTTTTATTTTTTAAAACACGTGTCATGTATTAACACGCAACATGCCAGGTTATTAATTTTATTAGAAAATTGGATGAAAATATGATTGATTCCAAGTGCCCCAAAATCCAGGAGTATTACCAATTCTAAAAACCTATACAATTTTTTAAAAAATTTCATAAAAACTCAGGCTTAAATTTCCTTCACTTTTATTGTTCTCGTTCTACAGAATTTTGGAACAGGGAGAGGAAATACATACATCCAATGGGGCAAAAAAGAAAAGAAAAAAAAAGGGGGGTAAGACAAAATCGCACACCAGCTACAAAAGAGTTAAATTCAAGAGATTATGGAGTTTCAAATTCAACCTTTGGATCACTCTTCAATTGTTACCTCTGAATTTCTCGCTGCTTCAGTTTTATTTGTGATAGTTTCAACTTTCGATATAAGTGCAATAGTTTCAGCAGTGTAGTTTGCTGGGTCTCAAAACTGACGTTCATTAATTCCTCCCCCATGACTTTTTTTTTTTTTTTTTTGATATAGTGAAAATCTCCCAAAACCGGACCATTTAGCCCAACCCTGAAGTACAAACCACGGCCCACTAGACCGACCCCACAACCCAAGGAGCAGATAAATCAAGAACTCGCCTAAGCTTTTTTTGTAACTCAAACCATTAGAAGGCACGATGTCAACAAGACACGAAGAGTTTAAGTTCCTAAGGCACCATGAAATCAAATCCCTCGTAGCCATGGAGTGGTATCCCAAGGCGCCATGAAAGCAACCCCCTTGTAGCTATGGGACACCACTTGTAGGAGACCAGTTTCAGTAGTTTGGTCCATGGCTTTCTGCCGATTGAGAGAGATCGCCGCTAGATTTCACCACAGATTGCCAGTTTACTTCGAACCCTGACCATCTAACCCCATCTTACATTACATCTGATCTAGTTGTAAGAAAACTTCATACTTCTCCTGTACATTCGTTCATGCTGATGTTTCCTAAACTTGAGCAAGTGCACCATCTGCAGCCTATCTGGAACTTAAAATCCAGACACCAAAAGCAATTTCTATCTGCACTTGCATTAACCAATTAGGTCATAAATAGTAAAAGAATACACCACGAGAAAGTGGATGAATAAACTGGAGATAAGTTGGCCAGATTTATGAGGGGGAAAGACAAGATACTACAATACTCAGCCACATTGGAAACCAAAGGGCAAATATAATGAGTCAAACCAATGTCAATACTGAGAATCTGAAAATTCCAAATAAACATGAACTTCATGTTCAGAAGTCATGTCTGGCCAAAGATATATACGTTTCTTAAATTGAACCTCTTTACATTTAGAAGTCGTGTTGCCAAAGATATCTTCATTCTCAGCTAGAATCTTCTGTTTACTGAGTTGACAAGTATGAGGGCCTTAATTATATATTGAATCAATTGACTGATATCATCTCCCAAATCTTTCAACTCTTCGAGTACGTAATTCTTCTAAAGAAAGGTCCCGAGAGCGGTTTGATGACTGGCGGGACGAAAATCCATTGCCACCTTGACTCGTCCCACACATCTCACAAATGTTCAACCAAATAGAATTGTCATACGTGCATGCTTGGCATCTCCATGTGTCAGATACAGTCCTTCTAGTGCGACTCCCACCAACAGTTCCCCTACCAGAAATGCGCCGCTGTCGGGATCGAAAAAAGTCCCCTACAATCCCCACAGGCCACCTCAATGCGCCAATAAAACCTCTGAAGAGGATGGTCAAAGGGTCTGAACCTGAATATGTGCGTTTCAAACGTAGATAGAGAAACCCAGCAAGTATTCCTCCTAGGTGACCAAGGAATGAGACACCGGGTACAAACATTTGGATCAGAATCAGTTCTGCCCATGCAGCAAAACGTGAGGGTACAACCACTCCATGCACATAAGAGTAGTTCTCTGACTGAGAATTAAGGACAACTTTCATGGCAAAGAGAACACCAGAAAATCCAACAGCATACTCTGAGTAGTAAGCTTTCTCATAGTCAAAAAACAAAAGAAGGGATTTCGAAAGTAGTAGTGTGATTCCCTGAGACATACAAAGAAGAGCAGTAACCATAGAGGCAAACTCAGCGCTTCCCATTGAAGTTTCCAACTGGATCCCCTTCCATAAGAGTGACATCATGTTGTAGACTAGGTGAGATTCACCCACATGGTAGAATGGTGACAGGAAAAATCGCTTCACGTCCCTGTGCTGCCATAGCAAAAATTTATTTGTCACATCAAGAGAACATAGTCATCCAATGATCCGAGTTAAATGGAACAAATAAAGCCACTACTAGTACTCTGAGGCAAAGCATACTTGAACAAGAAAAAAAAGCTACAGAATAATCCTCTTCTGCATGCCATAACCAAGTGAACAAATCTTGAAGACTCAAAAGGAAGACCCAATCAAGACAACAGAAAAACAAAATCTATACCAAAATAGTAAATAGAAACCCAAGGTTCTATATATTTCCTTCGCAGTGAGATATATCCTACAATTTGAAATTCACTCCGTTAAAGACCTTCAGAAACAAGCAAGATGTCATAAAAACTGCTAAATGAAGTCAAATTGGACAAGCACCAACTCCAACTTCCCTCAAAGAAGTCCTACTATTTCACATAGAACCTGATACAGGAGGTGTTGTTAACGTTTCCCCCTCTTCAAATTAATTGAAAATATCATCAGGCAATATATAAACACACCACAAGAAGGTAAGAAAACAACAAAGTTAACTTCTCTTTTTGGATGCACTGGAAAGTAAAACATCAATCGCGTATACAACTAATAGCGGAACTTATCTCAAGTAAAAAATAGGAGTAAGATTAATTTAAGCAAGTTACTGCCCCACAAAAATAACGCTAAAAGATCCCCTAAACCTGATTCAGATTGTTTTGAAACATCCCCATTATGTCTTTTCCGGTCTCCTTTTAGCTTAGAAATGGTAGATGTAAAGAACCAATACTTAAGAAAGTATTCCAAATCATAGCTTCTATTCATGTCTCGTGCTTGTAATTACATGCGAAGAAGCGAAGGGTTCGCCAGGGAGATGAAGTTTGCATTCAAGTAACAGATGATAAAAGAATCAGCGCACACAGAGACTCAAAAGTGAACACATACGAAATATTTCGTTTCAGTTACCTACTGATATTAATTTTTTGATTCACCGGAACATATTTTCTGGTAAACATTCGTCCACGGTAAACAAGAAAGCTTAATGACATCCAGAGAGACAGAGATTAGAGGGTACCTTGAGGATGAGGTGGGGATTGAACCAGACCTCGTCGATAGAAGGAAGGACAGATTGGAGGAATCTGGGCCTCAGATAAATGAGAGTATTGGCGGCAAGAAGGCCGGCTGTGACTGGAGGCTTCCACTCGAGCCCGTAATACTCGCTCGCGGCGTGAAGCGCTAGCAGCGGCAGCATTCTCCCTCTTCCTCTCTCCATCTTTCTCCAACTCACAGCTCCACGCAACGCTCACAGAATATATTTCTCTCTCTCTCTCTCTCTCTCGCTGTCTCTCGCTCGCCCACCAGCTCTGAGAAACGGTGATGTTAGAGCCTTGGCCACTAAGAAAAGAATATACTAGAGACTGCGGGCAGAAATTGCTTGCGGATTCACTGAGAGAATTCCAGACGCTTCCTTTCGAGATGAGCGACGAGCTAATATGCGTTGGTACACGCGCCCGAAGCCTACTCCTGTCCCTTGTCCGTATAAATACGCATCATCTACCATACTTGATAAATTCCAATTATTTTCTGCTAAGGTTCACATTTTCCTTTAAAATATAAATTGTAAAAATTTTGGGTATTGAAGTTGGTGAAAAAATTAAGAGATAGATGATTTGAATGAATTTTTTATATTTATTTGGAATGAAAATTGATGATTTAAATAGAAAAAAGAATTTTAAGTAGTTATTTTATTGGGGTGAAAATTTTGGAGGCTCAAAATTTTTGATGTCAAACATCAATATTTTTTCTAACCGAATGTATATACCAATTCAAGCTTAGTTCGACTAATCTTTCATTATTTGTTCAATTTCATTATTTGTTCACTGATTTTAATATTTTATTTTGTTGATTATTATAGGTGCTGTGTGGTGACAATTTGTGATTAATTGTTTGAGTTAATCTATCACCTTGGTTAATTGGTGAATTATAGTTCATTATTTCAATTTGGTTAATTGGTTAAGTTGATTGTGTTGGTTAATTGGTTGTGAAATTGAGATCGGAGGATGGGCTTGATTTTGTTTGGATTTGGATTTTGGAGTGTTGTGAAACTGTTTACTGTTTTGTGATTTGATTAATGTTTTGGTTAATTGGTTGTGATTCTTGTGAACTGGAGATTTGGAGGTCCGAATGATGGGGGTTAGAGTGTTGTGAAATTGTTTTGTGAATCTGTGATCTGTTTAGTGTCTAATCATTAATGTTTGGTTTATGTTTTCTTTTTCAAAAAAAATTCAGTTTTAAAATGAGTATTAGAGTATAAGTTTTAAAATGAAATTAAGCTTCAATCTGACATCCCTTTAAATCTTATCAAGTTTTTTTCAAAAAAAAAAAATTTCTTAGATGGATCCGTTTTCTTATTCTTCTACAGCAGATCTCAGTCTGACTTCTTCGGTTGACTCACCACACCCCTCTGTAGAAGCCGATGCTTTCTTTCCTGCTATTGGTCATAAGGAGCCGACTCCTCAAGTTGTGGGGGATGTTGATGAGTCAGCACCACCTTTCCTAAATAGGAGGAAAGTTTCTCAACCGTCTCCCATGTGGGATCTTTTTACAGGGAAAATGTGACTAATCCGAATAAGCCAATGACAACATGTAATTATTGTAATCACGCAGTTGGGGTTCACCACAAGAATCAAGGGACCTCCGGTATGAGGTCTCACTTAAAAGGTTGTTTAACCAATCAACGGAAGCAAAGTAAGTTGGACTTCTTTCAAAGGAAGTTCACTCATGATGCAAGTTTGAAATTGTCGAAGAGGGGGAGATACAGATAAATGCATATGATAAGAAGAAAGCTATGAGAGTCTTTGTTTGATTCATAATCGTCGATGAGTTGCTATTTAGAGTGGTGACCAAGGATGGGTTCAAAGATATGGTTTATACCCTTGAGCCCCAGTTTAAGATGCCTCTAGATACACAATGATGAAGGACTGTATTGATATTTA
Organism: Morella rubra; assembly: GCA_003952965.2. Lineage (NCBI taxonomy): Eukaryota > Viridiplantae > Streptophyta > Magnoliopsida > Fagales > Myricaceae > Morella > Morella rubra. The sequence goes on along the minus strand of CM025853.1, from coordinate 26,169,737 downwards.
TCTTGATGAGAAGAATAAATTGAATAATATTATTTTGTGAACGGGTCCTAGGGTTTGCTTTATAACTGACATGTGATTTCTGTTCAAAATATGAAATATATGTTTGCGACTACATATTTTATTGATTCGAATTGGGTGTTGCATAAAAGAGTCTTTTCATTTTGTAAAGTCATGGATCACAGAGGGGTCACAATTGAGAATGAGTTGGAGGATTGCATCTATGAGTGGGGATTGATAATATTCTTACGATCATAGTTGACAATGCATCATCTAATGATGTTGCAATTAACAAGTAAAAAAATAAACAAGTACACTTGCGGATGGTATAATGGGGGAGTTGTTTATGGGCATGAATTTATACACATGAGGTGTTGTGCACATATCTTAAACTTGATTATGCAAGACAGTTTGAAAGAATGGATGATTCGGTGGTTAGGTTAGAAATTGTGTGAAGTATGTTAAGTCATCCCCCCAACGGTTGGATTATTTTAGGATGTATGTGAATAAAAAGAAGCTTCCTACAGAGGGATTCTTGCAACTTGATGTACCAAAAAGGTAGAATTCGATGTATATTATGTTGGATACTACAGAAAAGTATGAAGAGATTTTTGGTGATATGATGGAGTTGGATGAGAGGTTACAATTTTTAGATTTCTTAACTGATGATGGACATGGGAGGAAGGGGTTAGAGCCACTAACTAGTAATGATTAGGAGCATATGAGACATTTTATCAGCTTTTTTAATGTTGTTTTATGAGATCACATTGAAAATATCTACTTCAAAAATTGTTATTGCAAACTTGTTTTTTGAGCAGTTGGCTTTGATTCACAATCAATTGAAATTTGTTGAAAGTGAGATGCATTGGTGGATATGGAAAAGGATGCAATTGAAGTATAATAAATATTTGGGTAATCTGAGAAAGTGAATAGACTATTGTTTGTGGGCTGTAGCACTCGATTCCCGATATTTATTGATTTGGTAATATTTTTGGCTCACTAAAACCTTGGGCAAAGAGTAGGGTTAATAGATGATTGATTTGGTTAGAAGTACATTAGATCGATTGTTTTCGAAGTATAATATTATTTTTTGGATCTGAGAATGCTTCAAGGAGTTAAGAGACTGAAAGAACAAGAATGGTGGTCGTGCTTTCTAGTAGTAGTGGCAGTGAAGAACAGTTGTAGAAAGAATTTGCTTCTTTTATGTTTGAACGAAATGTCCTAGAAAGTAAGTTTGAGGTGGATAGGTATTTGATGGAGGAGGTTAAGCCTAAGACTGAGGGTTTTGATATTCTGGTTGGTGGAAAATGAATTCTGTAAAGTTCCCTATACTTTCTCAGGTTGCTCAAGATGTACTTATCATCCCAATTACAACCGTGCCATCTGAGTCAATCTTCAACATAGGAGTATGTGTATTTGATGCTTTTGGAAGCTCTTTGGCTCCGAAAATAGTGAAAGGTCTCATATGTGCTTAGAGTTGGTTGCAATATGTAGACATTCATGAAGATAAACATGAGATTGGTGATGGGATAGAATATTTTGAAAGTTATAATATGAATAGGAGCATTCCTAGCAACTTCTCTATTCTTACATTTTGGTTAGAATAGATAACCAATTTAATAAAAAGGCTGAAAAATAATCTTCAGTAGCTTATCTATTCTAACAATTTTTAACAAAAAAATTTAATATATGAACAGTGGTTCTCTATTTTTAGAGAACTACTGTTCACTTCACCATCTTAAAATATTAATATCTCTCTTTTTTTTTTTCTTTTTCTTTTTCTTCCTCCAACTCTCCGCTCTCCCTCTTTTCTTTTTTTCTTTTTCTTTTCTTCCTTCCCGACCGTTAAAAACGAATGTTCAAAAATATAAATGATAGAGAAAGAATAAAGAAATCTTTAAAAAATAATATTTAAATAGAATAGTAAAAATAGATGGTTAAAATAGAGAAATTGCTGGGGTGTTTTTAAAAAGTTGATAATTAAAATAGAGAAGTGTGCTTTTTGGTTAAAGTAGAGAGCCAAATTTGAATAAGCTGCCAGGAATGCTCTAAAGGTAATGATTTCTTTGTTTATTTTAATTTATACATATTTTTTTGAAAATGTTCTTTTTTTTTCTAAACACTATTTGTTTGTAGACATGTCTATTAATTCTAATCAAATGATGTTTATTATCTCGGTCTCCAACATAGATAGCGTGACTCTTGACGTGGACAATTAGAAGAAGTGAGTCAAGTGAGAACGAGGTTCAGGGAGGTATTGTTTGAAATATGAGTATTAGAGTATAGGTCCTATAGTTTAGGTATTATTATATAGTTTTTTGCTTTTAAGGAAAATGCCCATAATAGTGGAATAGTAATTGTTAAATGTTAACTTGTTAGACTTAGAATCTTAGATCATGGGATTGATGGTAAATAGTAATTTAGATTTTGGGAGTATGTTGTATCTTGTTCTTTATTTATGATGAACAACTAATAGGCAATTATTTTTTGGATTTGGTAGTTTTTTTTTAATGACGGACATGGTGTTGTGCACATATTTCATTATTTTGTGAAGTTGATCATATGGTGATGTTTTTGAAAATGGAAATTAGTCAATTAGGTTCAAGACTTCAAGTTAGGTGTTATATTATGCATTAGTAAAATTAGTTTAGTCTTTAGTGATCAATTTTTCATAGGTTGATCATTAAATATTATGGGCATACATAAAAAGGTCATACAAAACTAACACTACCATAATCATATATGATAGTGATGTTTTGAGGTTTTTACCAATTTGGTCAACATTTCTTCCATTCAATTCAACTATTTAAGAATTATTTGTTTGGGGTAATGTCATTGTCCGCCCCATAACTATGAAAACGACGATTTACGTCCTCTAACTTTTAAAAATCATCAATGTACTCTTCTGTCCAAATCAACCTTTAAGTTAGACGAAAACATATGTAAAATGATCGAAATGCCCCACAAAACAATTTAAAAATATATATATATATATATTAGAGAAATAAATTAAAAATATATATAGATTATAGATATAGAGTTTCAATAGTTTTATTTAAAAAAATATTATATTTTTAAAATTTCTAATGAATTTTTTTAATATTTTTAGTAATTTTATCTTGGAGGGTTATTTTACACGTGTTTCCATCAAACTTAACGGCTAATTTGGATAGGGGCATAAATTGATATTTTTGAAAGTTAGAGGACGTAAATTGTCGTTTTCATAGTTAGGAGGGCGAGATTGCAATTGTCCCATAATTAGGGAGCGAATTATGATATTACCCCTATTTGTTTTCTATTTCGGATTAGAAATTTGTATTATTTGTAATTTTGCATCGTTTTTCATTCATTAATGTATTGTTGATTTATTAGTTTATTTATCTACCATTATTATAAAATTGTAATTTGTAAATTCGAATTCAAGCACAATAAAAAAATTGTGGATCAAACATCCAAATTATAAAGTAGTATATCCAGCTAAACTGCAAAGCCCAAAACTTGGCGTTATAGGCTATATTTTAGGCGTAAATTGAAAAAAAAAAGCTCAAAATTTTGGGCCTAAATAGTCCAAAAATTTCTTGTTGGAATTCCGGCAAGAGCCGGACTGGATGCCAAATTAGGCATCCGGTTCTTACCGGTACTAAAGCTCAAATTCCGGTTCCAATAGTGCCATTACTAATATTTGGATTTGTGCAGTCTTCCGTCTCATATAAAGTGTAGAATTATCATACTATAGTCTTAAAGTGACCCCACAAAATTAGTAGAAATTTTGAACTTGAAATGAGCATATAACCAAAGTCCAAGTTTTATTCGCTCGGCCAACCCTAAGGGTTTAAAATGTTATTTCTTGATTGGTGGATTTGTCAAATTCGAAAATCAGCCCATGCGTATATGCACACAAATTCGATGAAGCAAACCTAAGCATTTGCGTTTGGTGTCTGCCTCATTTGCGTTTCCAGAACCTAAACAAATACAATGGGGTTAGAATTATACATTTTTCCTAAGCGGGGTTAGAATTATGCATTTAAATAAATAAATATGTGGAAAATTTTAAGATTTCATATAAATTTATCATTACACATCCCTATAATCTAGGGCCTTTAAATATTTGGTCAACGAAAATTACTACAACTAATCGGCCCCTGGAAAACATTCTCCGGCCGAGTCGAGTGGAAATCAACTTCTATCCCAGCTGAGGGAGGAAGGTGAGGGTCGGAAACAAATCGATTTGCGTATTAAAAGGGCATTTCTCTCTCCCTGTTACTTTTTCCCTTTCCCCCTTCTCATTTTCCGACGACGATATTGATCGAAATTAGTTCACCCCAAAACCAGCAAGTTTGTCTATCAGTATTCCAAATTACGCGAAGGATTTTCGGGTCTCGGGTAGATTAATACCATTTCCTGTTTGAAGAAGTGAGTTTATTCTGTTTAATTTTAATGCAGAATGTTTGTTTCAGGCGCTCAATCAGATATGAAAGCTTTAATTTGTGTTTCCACGGAATTGAAGGCTCCATGTCAAAGTTGAATGTGATTCCACGGCACATGCATTCATGTAAGATCATATTTCGTATTTTGTTTACTTCTATTGCTCCTTTTTCTGCCAAAATTGATCGACTGAACAGAAAAATGCTGTTCTAAATAACATTAACTGGTTGTATAATTTCTGTCTTTCACCTCTGCTCGACCTAGGTGACTTTCGGAATGAATCTCCTTCTTACTGGTTTGCCATCGTTTATCATCTATCTTTGACCCTTTTACCGGCGCCTTTACTTCACGGCTTCTCTAAGCGAGCATTAGCTTATGAGCTTCCAAGAAATAGGTTTCCTGGTGACAGTACTTTTTGCCATATGGCCGGTCACTTTCTTGGAATATTTCACGGCTTAATGAGCTCTCATTCTAATATGTACATTCTTTTAGGTGTTTTTTTTGGAATTTATATCCTTTTGCTTTTCCATTTTCTTGCTTCCGAACTTCTCGATCAGTCTGTTGACTGCTGCGCTGCAGGGAACCTGTGAATCAATCTATTATTCCTGGATTGCCGGATGACCTGGCTTTGAGATGTTTGGCGAAGATCTCTCATGGACACCATGGACTTCTTCAAACCGTCTCGAAGAGGTGGAGAGATTTAATCCACAGCCCTGACTATGCTTGCTTTAAAGCTAGACAAGGGTGGTGTGGAGATTGGCTATTTGTTCTTACCGAAGGATCTAGCGATGAGTGGGTTGCTTATGATCCTCAAGCTGATAGATGGCATCCTCTGCCCAAGATTTTGACTGGTCATGGGGACTGTAAACATGTTGGATTTTCATGTGTTAGTGTTGGCAGTCGGTTCTTGGTGATTGGTGGCTCTTATTTACTACTTGATCCTGCATTTCCCAACCAGAGGCCTTTTGTAACAGATGCCGTTGTGCAGTTTGATCCATACAAAAAACAGTGGACTAGCATAGCAAGTATGCAAACACCACGGTCTCATTTTGCATGCAGTGTTATTTCTGGTAAGGTTTATGTAGCCGGGGGCCGCAACTTATCCAGCACCAGAGGGCTTGCTCTTGCTGAGGTTTACGATCCCCTGACAGACAAGTATGTTCTTTTGTACGTTTTATCTATGTTTAGTTCTTCAAACATATCTTGGAACTGATAAACAATTGGTGATTGCTTCTCATGTTCTTAATTAGTGTTTGCTTGGAGGTGTTTCTCACTGCTAGGAGTTTTATGCATCCAGTAGCAAGAAGCTTTCAAAAAGTCTGTTGAATGCTTTACATATGATTTTTGCTACGGATTGAGCTGTTTCTTTTGTGCATGATTAATGTTCTTAACATTCAACTTATTAATGTGTTGCTGTTCTGGGTAAATTTAGTCTTGCATATTTTTAGAAGTTTAAAAATTATGGGATAAATACACTTTTCACCTATCAACTATAGAGGATTTAACACATTACACCCTAAACTACCAGTTTTGACACATTTCACCCTTCAATTATCAATAATAGACATTTTGCATCATAAACTACTCGCTTTAACACATTACACCCTCCAATGACCAATATTAGACACTTTGCACCTTCTGTCTAACAATAATATCCCTGATGATTTAATAAATTGATAACAATATCCTCAACGTATGCAAGGTGGTCTAAAACTTTGATGGAGGATGCAAAGTGTTTAAGATTGGTCGCTGGAGGGTGCAATGTATCAAAGTAGGTAGTTTAGGGTGTAATGTGTCACACCTCTTATAATAGATGAGGGAAAAGTGTATTTATCCCAATTTTTTTTATCGAGTTATCAAAATCAAATAAGATAACATGTTACTTTTTACCTGCACTCCTGTACTTTTGGAATGCTCTTTATTAGTCATAACCAAGCAGAAGTTGCAGATGGGAGGAACTGCCGCCAATGCCCAATCCACAGATGGACTGCTTAGGTTTGTCATATAAAGGCAAGTTCTATATTCTCAGTGACCAGGTGGGCCTGCCAGACCAAACAACCTCTGAGGTTTTCAGTCCATTTGATAGAAGATGGTGCACAGTGGAGGACATCTGGCCTTTCTCAAGGGCAATGCATTTTGCCGTTCAGGTGATGGGGGATGGTCGTGTATTTACAGTGGTAGATTGGGGCGAGAGCTTGATTAAAACAAGAGATACTGAAAAAGGAGAGTGGTATACTGTAGGTTCAGTTCCCCCTGTGTTTCTTCCTGACCATTCCCGTCCAATGGAGGCCTTTGGTTATGGGTTTGCTGCATTAAGAGATGAAATATATATTCTGGGAGGGAAGGTTCTCAAATGGGAGGAATCAGGAGCTGGAAGGTTTGACATTGTAAAGTTGGGTTTGGCAAGGGTTTGCGATCCTTCTGTCATGCCATTAAGATGGAAGGAAACTAGACCAATGTGTCGCTGTGCATGTGGCACTATTATAGGATGTGCATCCATGGAAGAAAAATCTTCCTTTTCCTCAATGAGTTGATGTAATGGTCGATGCTGAACTCAATCTCAGATATAAGCCTTAGCCATGATTTTGTTGATTGTTGTGCAACACCATAGCATAATCTTTAATGATGAGCCTCCAAGAGTTGCCAAAGCGATTAATTGGTTTTGCCTTATTTGGAATTCAGCCACATTCCGGGGGGTGGGGCATTACATAATATGGGATGATGTTACCTCAAATATGTATAAGCAACCAGGAACTCTCTTTGTTTTGGCAGGTATCCTGTTCTTTAAGTAAAAAAGAATGCTTTCTTGAATCGGAAAAATGCTGGTTCTTTGCTCCCCTCGTATTGCAAGTTTATGCATTGAAGGAACCAACTTTGTTTCTCAATGAATTTATTTTGTTACTTGTTTTCCCCTGGTGCTCTTCTGCTCCTCTTTCAAATGGTTTTGAAAGTATACTAGTTTCTTTTGGCTTTGTCTGTTGAAGGGGAATGATTTCCTTGGTGAAAGACCAAGTATAGCTAGTTGTTGCTATGATTTTCTATGCTGAGTAGAGTTGGTTTAGAATCTCCCAGTCTTTCATGAAATTGACGTCAACTCTGGAAAAGATTTGCTGATGAAACAATAGCTGTCGAACTTTCTTTCTTTTTCTCTCGAAGGGTAACATAGCAATACGATTTAAGGTATTGTTGTCTGGATGACTTTGATTGAGGGTTGGAGTCTAGAAGACGTGTATTTCACTTTATAAAAAAAATGTTCCATGATGTTGTTACTAGTATCTTTTCTTCCCCTTGCTTCTGGTACTCCAGCTGTTTCATGGGTAGCCAGAATCTTTAGACACTCTTTCATGGGTAGCCAGCATCTTTTAGCCAGAATCTTAGTGAAAAAAAGCATCCCTGCTTAGGATAGGATGAGATTTTTCTAGCTTATTCAAAAATAAAAAAAAAAAAACCGGGCATAACACAGGAGAAGAGACGGAAACACGGAAACATTTGCTTAGGAATATCAAGGGCCAATCACTGTGCATATTGCGAAAGAACCACTCGATTTGTTCAAGAAAGCCCGAATTCATAAATCTTGGACTTCTGAGGTCCATCTCTTTTTTGGTCTTAATTTCACAGTTATTCCTTTTGGTTAATTGTCGATTCTAATTGGTTTAATGATCATTTTCATTACTTAAAAAATTTGTCACGCATAGTCCTTAAAATTTAAGATTTTATCAAAATGGTATTTTTGTCCACTCCTATTAACGAATTGTTTAGTCAACTAACGACCCTATACGTCATGACCATAAAAAAAATGACACGTGTAATAAAATTTGTTTGAAAACGCCATGTCAATTTTATTACACTACATCAATAAAATAAAAAAATTACAAGAGAAAAAAAAATCAATTAACGAGGGAGCCGTAGAGCCACCCTTGGAGAAGGGGTGGTTGGTGGCTCAGTGAGCCACCCCTCGAAGGGGAGCCCATTGGGCTCCCCACTTTGCGAGGTGGCTCCCAGTCACCCCTTCTCCATGGGAGGCTGGTGGCTCAGGAGCCACCCCTCGCATGGGGATTTGGGCTTCCCCTTTTTGGAGGTGGCTCCCAGCCACCCGTTCTTCAGGGGAGGCCGGTGGCTCGATGAGCCACCCCTCGCGTGGGGAGCCCAAATATGGGATCTCCCCTTTGCATGGTGGCCAGGAGCCACCCAGAGCGCCACCCCTTCACTAGGGAGGCTCGGGGTGGCTCGCGGCTCTCTGGTTTGTTTGTTCTTTTTTAATTGTTAATTATTATTTTTTTGTAATGTTTATTTTTTTACTGATGTGGCGAAATAAAATTGAAGTGGAGTTTTTAAATAAATTTTGTTACACGTGTCATTTTCTGGTTAGTCATGACTTGTAGGGCATTAGTTGACTAAACAATTCACTAACGGGAGTGGACGGAAGGAATATTGTGACAAAATCATAAATTCTAAGGACTATGCGTGACTAACTTGATGACGAATTTTTAAACATAATGAAAATATAAAGACTAAAATGGTCATTAATCCTTTCTAATTTGTCTGGTGGTATTAGTGGAGGTTTATAATGCTGGTGGTGGTTAGTTGTTCTTTTAGATGTCATCTTTGTCTCAAGACCTTACGGCTATGTTTGGATTGATCTCAAAACCTTTTCAAAAAATTTCACACTCACTTTTTCATCAATTTTAATACCTTTTCACCAATTTCAATAACCTTTTATAAATTCCAACAACTTTTAACTAACTTTTCACCAATCTCAAGAGAATCTACACTACTTCTGAAAAAACCAAACACAAAAAACTGTTTTGAGATCTAAACCAAATATAGCCCATCTTTCTCTTCCATTTCTAAGCGCATGCAGAAAAGCTCGTTAGATGACATATTTTTTTTACTCTAATGAACTTTAGATGATAGTTTTGCCAATTATGTCTTTTGGGCTATAAATGGCACAAATATAAAAAGGTTGTTAACAGGGGCGGCTGCTCCCTGTACGCATGCATGAACTTTTTTGAGAATTGAGGTACTACTAATTATTAGTAAGTAATTAGTAAGTAAAAATAATAATAATTAGCTTTTAGCAAGTAAGAAAAGAGGTAGATTTTATTATATGTTCTAAAGAAAATACACAAAAACAAAATTAGAACAAGAAGAGGGAGAATATTGAAATTAACCTTAATTAGGCAGATCATATGCATGTGTAGAACAAATTACATACTTAATTCGTCAGAATGGATCTGATGTTTCCTAATTAAATTGACGGACGGGCAGATTGATGATTTAGAAAAAAAGGGATAAATGCAAAATTGGTCCCTATAATATAAGAGAAAAATCGATTTGGTCCCCGTAATATGAAAACCATAAATTTAGTTCCCATGATCCCCCCTTTGTTTGTCGTTTGTCCCTCCTCCTCATTCCATTAACTCACTTGATGGAATTCACTTCATATCAGCCCTCACCGATCCTGCTCAGCTAAAAACAAATGATCCTCTTTGACACGTCAGATAAAAGTTTCCCACTTGACCCCATAGTCCATATAGACATAAGCGAACCCGAGCACGTACTCCCCAAAACTTAACGCAATACAATTTTCCTCAGCCCCAATTCGAGTTCCTCTCGACTACCCACAAACCCTACCCTCTTAAACGATTGTGAAGCCTAACCCTAATCTTCACAGTCAACCCTAACTATAATTCCTAAATTGGCTTCCCATTCATAATTTGGTGACCATTTTCGTTTGGCTTGTGGAGTCATTTTGTTACAGGTTATTTTCTGTGCGTGAATAGACTCGTGGTATGTTAGTTACAAATTGAAAGAAACCACTTTAGCTTGCAACATTCTTAGTTAATTTGTGTCATTTTGTTAAAGTTTCAGTGCATGTAGTTGTAGGTGTTTGAGTGCGTGTACATGGGTTTTATTTGACTAGGTTTTGTTTGTCTAATTTGATTTTCTGTAGTCTTAGGGCATTTGGGGTTGCCTGTTATGGTTTTGTTTGACTTATATGGCTTGTCTGTTGCGTTTGTTGTATACGACGTTGTGATTTCTCATAGGAATTAAACCCACATGGCAATATGATTAAAGTGGTCTAGAACTCTTTATAGTTGGGATGCATGCTTTATTAATCAAAATTGTTATGTCTGTTGGGATAGTGGTCCCAGATCCACATAGGATTCCAACAACTAACTGAATTTAAAATGAAGGATGCATTCACAGTTGGATTATTGCAATTTAATATAGTCCTTGTATTATGATATAAAATGGTTTTTGACCTTTTTTTGCCCTGTTTGAGATGTAGTCCCTGTACTTTCATATAAAATAATTTCTAAAATTTTTTATTGTCCCTGTGTTTGATAGAATTTGGCATGCACCACGTAGTCCTTTTACTTATCATTTGCCCTGCATGCAGGTATGAAACTCAAGGTCTCCATCCACCACGGTGGATCATTTGGGGGTGAACCCCTAGAATATCTTGGTGGGGAGAAGGTGGAGGTCGGGACCATGGACCCTGACTACCTCACTATTATTGACTTTAACTCATGCTTGAAGGAGATTGAGTATTTGGGAGCTGCTGTACTTTGGTATAGGTTGGGTCTTAAGAGTAGTGGGGCAGCAATTTTGCCCTTTGAAGACTGACGGTGATGTCATCAATATGCTATAGAGGATTGAAAGCTTGGGGGTTGATGTAATGGATGTTTACGTTGAGCACACAATTGATGTGCTAACTTTTAGAGATGACCCAGATGTGATTGACTATGTTCCAAGTTAATATCCTCTAGAGGTTGACTTGGAAGATGAAGATGCTGAAGATGAAAGGGCTGAGTATTTGGATGAGCATGCAGTGACTCGAAGCCTTTGGGTGGGGATGTTAGTGGAAGGGTTAAGCCTTCGAGTGAGGATGTTAATGGAAGGGTTGAGCCTTCCATTGGGGATGTGATTGGGAATGAAAAAGCCGAGTTGTCTAGTGGGGGAGCAGGAGTTAATGGTGAGGCTGCAATTGATTCAAATGGTTTGAGGGAGATGAGAACACATAAATTGAGAGGTAGAAGTAACAATGGAGGTAATCAGTTTGAGGAAGAGGTGCTTTTGACTGATTTCGATATGACCGATGAAGACAAAGATGACTTGTATTCTAAGGGTACTGATAACAAAGCAAGAGAGTCAATAAAGGGTGTTAATTGGTTTGGATCATGGGTTGGTGATGACAAGGTTGCTGTTGGACGCGACATTAGGTTGGTGGAGGCAGAAAGTGACACTTTCCTTAGTGCTTCTGGAAGCGACGAGGACGAAAATGGTCTAAAGAAGATGAGGTATTCTGAGTTTACCCAAAGTGTCGACATGAAGCGCAAGATTCAGTTGAAGATTGACCTTTTGTTTAGAAATACTACGGAGTTTAAAGCTGCGCTGAAGTTGTATGCTTTACAAAACAACTTCAACTACAATTTTAAGAAGAATGACAAGGTCAGGGTACGGGCTGAGCGCAAAGGGGCTACATGTAGCTAGAAAATTCATGTATCCTGGACCAATGATAGAAAGTCCATTTAGATAAAAATAATGTATACAAGGCATAGTTGCAGGAACCACTACATCGACAAAAAGACAGCTGTTGATTGGATTGCTCGACACTATTTACTTAACATAAGGGACACCTCGACATTCTCACTTATTGCATTGCAAGACTTGATTCGACAAGAGTTTAATATTGGGGTAAGTAAACAAAATTGTTACAAGACGAAGAGGATGACCTTGAGGATTATCAATGACAACCATGATGAGCACTACTAACATTGTAAGGATTGTGGACGAGCAATTTAGAAGTGGAATCCGGGGAGTACAGTTAAAATTCAAAAGGATGGTGACCATTTCCTACGCATGTGCATATGCCTAGATGCATGCAAGAAGGGCTTTCTGGCAGGATGTAGGCTAGTTATAACGGTAGATGGATGCCATTTAAAGGTGGGGCATGGTGGGCAGTTACTGGCAGTAGTTGACGGTGATAGGAACGATGATTTATTCCCAATTGCCTATGTCGTGGTTGATGCTAAGTGCAAGGATTCATGGTTATGGTTCTTAGAAAATCTGAACCAAGACGTAGGACCATTTGATTATCGGGGCTATACATTTATGTCCGACCGACAAAAGGTAACACTTGTCTTTTAATTGTTTAGTATTTGTATATGATATTACTTTTATACTAATTGTTTTTTTTTTTTTTTTTTTTTATCTCTATTGACATGGGCTATTGGCATAGAAAAAAAAAAGACATGGGCTATTGGATGCTTTTGAGATCCTAACACCTAAATCCAAGCATAGGCATTACATGCAACATTTGCATGAAAACTTCAAGAACGGGCTTTGAAGGGAAGGCGTATAAAGATGAGCTATGGGCTGCTGCCAAGGCACCAAACAAGACTCAATTTGATAGGCACTTGAATGAGATCAAGAAGTTAAAGCCTTAAGCGTTTGAATATTTGGACAAGATTAACCCTGCAACTTGGAGCAGGCATGCCTTTAGGACTGCTAACAAGCCTAGTATGCTGTTGATTAACTTGGCCGAGAGTTTCAACTCTTGGATCAAGGACGCAAGGGACAAATCGCTTCTGACAATGCTGGAGATGATACAAAAACAACTATTGAACCGTTTTGAAGCAAAAAAAGATGGAGTAGCTACTGCCACTGCTCTTATTTGTCCAAAGATTTTGAAGAAGTTAGAGAGGCATAAGGACGTTGCAAGAAATTACATATGTCACTGGAAGTCTGTTGGGACATTTGAGGTTGATCACTATTTTGAGGCACAGAGGGTTGTCGATATGAATAAGCTGATGTGCTCTTGTGGACAGTGGCAATTGAATGGAATCTCATATGCAGACAGCGTTACTGCGATGTACTTTGACAAAAAGAACCACGAGGACTTCGTACATAGGTAATTATTGAAACTGTAAATGTACTTCATGATTAGAATTTGTATAGCAACCATCACAATGACAAATTATTGAAGAAATAAGATAGTTTCACTTTCATATTTTACCAAACACATACACTTATCGATTTTGTATTGTATCTTGGACACCCAAATAAGCACCTTCCAGGATTTTTCTCAGTCCAAGAAGTCCTCAAAGATGCTTGAATACCACAGTTACAGAAGTGGGCCTCTACACTCGAATCAAACGAGGCCGAACTAGAGGTGTCCATTTTGCATGGAGATTCAAGATGAGCAGCAAAAGATTATATAGTTACTTTACTTTGAGCAGCACAAAATTTTTCACAAAGGGAGTGTAAAAATTCTCATGGCATGAGTTACTGGCAGAAGAAGTTCAAAGAGTGAAAAGAAAAATTTCATCATTGAAGAAGAGAAGAGAGACTACAAGAGTGTAAAGAAATCTAGTTGCAGAGATGGGGAATAGAGACTTACTTCGAACCTAATGGGGTGGGGTTAGGGCAAAATATGTGAAATAGAGACAATGGGAATAGAAGATCTTGCGGAAAGAAGGAGATGTGAGAGAGTTGTGGGGTGGGGTTAAGGTTCACTTATTTGGACTGTGGGAAGAGGGGTTTGAGCTTACGGGAAAGATAACATAGCAATGGTGGTTGATGTGCAGTGAATTCCGTCAAGTGAGCTAACGAAACGAGGAGGAAGTACGAACAATAAAGAAATGAGGATTATAAGGCCTAAATTTATGATTTTACATCACGGAGACCAAATCGATTTCTAATATATTATAAGAACCAATTTTACATTTATCAAAAAAAAAAAAAAACATGTTTTAGTTTTCATCGAGCTGCGGCATTAAAAGCTACCACAGACAGGCTAATAAAATTGTCTGTGCGTTGGCCAGATAATATTGATGTGACGTACACAGACACACCGATCAATTCGGGTTCACTTCGGTGGGCGAGATACAGTTAGAAGATCGCTCCGGCCGCTAGCTAGCTCCCTTCCAAGGGTACAGTGCGTTGGTAGGCATTTTTGCACCGTGGTAGCTAGCTAGGGGTGAGCGTTGTGAAAAAGCAAAATATATATGGAAACCTTTTGAATGTACCTCATGAGCAACGACAAGAGAGAGAACGAAATTGAATGCCTCACTCGTAAAAACCACATATTATAAGTAGAAATCTGCTTATCTATTACTTTTGTACGTGGGAAAAAAGGGAGACCAAGACACGTTTGTCAATCCCAGTGGCCCAGTGGGCATTAGAGGTGGTGATACCTCACATGCTTGTCAGCTCTTGCTAAACAGATCTTGCTTATTCGGCTCCGTACTTTCGTCATTCTTCGGCCTTGTGTTCATGAACCTGATGGAGAATGGCGGATTTGAGTTATATCTGTGACAATTATATTCTATAATAAAGCATTTAGAGAAGCAATGGTACTGATCTGACCTTCCTGAGCATGGTGTTTTCGTTGATCAAAGTTGAGATCTTCTCTTCTAATTTCGAGTTTTCATCCTCCAGTTCTTTGGCTCTTCCTTCAAGATCAGTGACATATACCTTCTTCCTTTCGCGGGCTTGTTGAGCAGACACCCTATTCCGAAGCAACCTACTAAGAGGAGAAGATGCTTGGGATCACTGATTCACAGACCATATATAGTACTTTCAGCAAGGCCAGTAGCACCCTATCTGATGCCATTGAATCGAATTTTTATTTAAGGAACCAAAAATGGTTTGGTGGAGGAAAATGAAAACCTCAGGTGTACTAGACACAGATTTGACCGAAGCATCAGAAGGAAATTATACGCAAGATGGGATAATTTCACCTCAAAAAATTGAAATAGAAAGTGGAAAACAAAACAATTCTACTCGGTGTTGTTCAGGTTAAAAAAGAACAAAAAGTACCTCTTGAGGCGTCTATACTCTTTATCAACAGGGTTTCGTCCCCTGCGCCGCTTCACGGATAACCCAGTATGGTGTTGATTTTCCTGGTTTTGATTATTAAAAGCATTCGCGATGACAGAAGTAGTAATTGGTGGTGGAGCTTCCACGTCTGGAACCGTAAACAAATCTTCATCGCTCTCTTCTGGACTCGACACACAGAAACCAAACTTGGTATATTAATAACATATAGCAGTGGGAATTATAAAGACAGTGATTATTCGTTATGCATGCACTAACCTACTTTGCTCTTCTTGTGCGGAAGGGTCGACGAACGGGGGAAAGGACCGTTCTTGTTAGTACCAACAGGCCTCCTCCATGTAGGGGAGCTAACGGTGCCCTCCTCGGCTACTTGAGCAGCTTGCTGCTGTTCCTGCTGCTCGCTAGTTGATTCCAGCACGGGATTACTGGCTCCACTATCTGCGGCTTTCGGAAGAGTCATCTCTAATATCCCCTCTGAATGATCAGTTGATCCGTGATCACCGTGTTGGGTTCCCTTAACCAGGAGATAGAGAATATGACTACGAGGAGAACGGTTGAGATTGCTGCACTACTTTTACTCTCTTGCTAGGACTTTCTTAATGGTTGGCAGGAAAAGTTTGGTTCAAAAACGAACACGTTGATCGAAAAGCTGCCACTTTCTTTCCCTTGCAAGGAAAAGTGAGTTAGCATTCCTAATTTCTCTTTTCTCCCCGGAAAAAATATTAATTACACTGTGAAGATATAAACAGTTACTATTCCGTTCTTTCAATTTTTTTTTACACGTTTCACTGACCTGGTAAAAACTTTTTTATTTTACATTCAATCGTTTATTTATTTATTAAATTAAATTAAAATCTCTATTAATTATATATTCTGTATATGATTTACTTTTTATTTATTTATGATATTAAAAAAGATTAACTACACTTTACACTTTATTTTTTTATTTTTAAGATATTTTTGTATTCATTTGTTATGAACTTAATTTATTTTTTCGTTAAAAATAATGAATAAATTGATGAAAAAGTACAAATCAGTGAGTAAAAACTATATGGGCAAAAATGTTTCAAAATTAAAAAAATAAAATGTAAAACATCAAGACTACTAAACCAAGTAGATACAAAGTATAATTAACCAAAACAAACAAACAAGTGCACAAAATTAATATTGCACGTGTAAAAGTTTATTTATCTTTTTACTAGAAATATATTTGGAGAAAAATTTCAAAAAGAATAGAGTTCACTTATATTCGAAGATACGAGAGAATGGTAAAGAATCTTGTCTTAGGTTCGTATTTTATTTTTTTAACCATTACGGAGTCAGATTGCAATTTATCACCACTTTGATTCGAAAATTTCATCCGCAAACAATTAAACCATCACTTCATATGATTCCTAGTTTCGTGGTTGATCTATGACACTCTTGGGTGCCGTAGATTGCGGAAGTGCTTTCTGCATCAGGAACGCCCTTGAAGATCATATTACCCCGTGGTTTGCTGGCTCGTCTAAACTCATCCACAAACAGTCAAATACGACAACATGTTTGTGAAAGTCCAAACTGAGGTTTTCAGACCAAAAAGGATAAAAAGAAGACGATAAATAGGTTTTGTTTTTTGTAGAGTTGAAAAATCTATGTATATCTCTACTGATATTAAAAAAAAAAAAAAAAACTGTATATCTTTCAAGTGATGCCCTGCAAGCCACGCATGCTGCAAAATTTATGTGATGGTGCAATTACGACGAGAGAAGGTCCACACTGAGAGTGACGCTACAGTTTTACCAGGGAATGGCTTTGGATTTTGCGGAGTAAAGTGGTGAGCGTGTGAGCATCTTGCCCACACAATGACCCTAGATTTCAAAGCCCATTAAATTCTTGGTTAATTTGGACGCTCAAGTTCTCATCCACTACCATGACCCCAACAAAGGTAGGATTAGACATGAAGATAGGTTAGTTTTTTTTTTTTTTCCTACGCCATGAAGATAGGTTAGTTATACAAAAATAATCTTTGGAGTCAAAATGTTAAAAAAAAACATTACAAAATATTTTTTTAAACACGAAAAAAGATAAATATAGTTTACACCCTTAAATTATGAATGTTTTGAAACTTTGTACCATAATCTATTATTTTTGACATATTACACGTACCAACTATTTATTTCAAATACTTAACATCATTTGTTAGCATTTTTTTCTATAATTTGTTTGATAGTGACCATTTTATGATGGTAAAATCGTAATTTTAGACGTCGAAAAATCAATTTCTGTTAAATTGATGACTAGGTTTAAATAGAAGTGCATTGTAATTGAAATTAATAGTTGGAAAGTATAACGTGAAAAAATTATAATTGAAGGTGCTAAGTTTCAAGTTCCTAAACTAATTATGGGTCAAGTGTTTAAAATCTACCTATGTGTTAGATTGATCCCACTTCCATAGGTTTTGTGTATACAATTTTTCTCGTTACTCAAAAACAAAATTAGACCTCAACATTAAGTTGATAAAACCTTAATGAGATTTTGTGTATACAATTTCTTTTGTTATAAAAAAAAAATTAGACGCTCAAATAAAACTTTAATGACTTTTTGAGCTTCAAACAACTAAAAATTAGGCCTAACCCACTAGGATTGGACTTTAGCAACAATTATAAAACTCTAATCAACTCATTTTATCTAATTTTTTTCACAAACCCCTAATAAAACTCAATTATAGCCAATTTGCACTTTGGGATGCACTAAGAATGTTAGGATACATCATTTTTATGTTTCAAAATTCGCAAACCCCTAAGAGTCCTGACTAACCTGCACCAATTGGGTCTTAGGAAAATTCGCGAGGTCTAAACCCGGCACGTAAACATGTGGGACACCTACTAGGCCAGTGGATTTGGGCCAGAAATATGTACTGGACTAGGAGATTGTGGGCTACGGGAGCCGTATCAATCAGGAGGCCCAACAAGAACCGAAAGGGACAATTAAGAGGGCATAGAATCGCGCTTCATCGAGTCTGCGAAATTGCGAATCAGCAAGTCGCAGGACGTGGGGGCAGAGGAGCGAGTTTGTATCCGAGTGAAGCGAACCAGATGCTCGTCCCAGAGAAGGACTGAGGAGACTGGAGTAAGGAGTAGCGCACAGTCAGTCCGGCACGGTGAACCTTTCTTCTGGGGGGAAAAGTACTAAGGGGACTCTTCACTTGCGTACTCCCAGAAATTGAAGAGCTTTGGTGGTATTTTTTTTTTTATAGCTTTGGAGCTCAATGAAAACACCGACGTCATCTTTCTCTAAAGCCCCCGTCAAGTTCAGGATGTAAGCAATGTTTGTTTTCCTCCTTCTTTTCTTTGTTGTTTTAAAGCAAAGACTGTTTTTTTCCCCTATGTATGTGGAATTTGTGGGCGATGATGATGATGATGATTAAAAAAAATGGCATGATACAGGCCGACTGCGGATAATCTGGTACCAATTCGATTAGACATCGAAATCGACGGGCAGAGATTCAAAGATGCTTTTACTTGGAACCCTTCTGGTAATTCTTCTTCTTTTTCGGTTCGCTGTCTCCTTTCCTTTGCTTTTGCTTGCCAGACTTCTGCTTCTGTCTCTCTTTAATTAAACCCAACACAAATAGTGCATCAATTTCGCTCTTACTTCACTCTTGTAAATTTTATGCGACATAAATGCTTTTTCTTCCTGTCCCTTTTTTTTCCCCCTCTGTTCTTTTTTGTGTTGTTGTAAGATAATTCCATTGCAAATCTTTCTATTTTTGTATCTCCTCTGTAATGTGTTCATGTATACTTTCAAATTCCATTTATAGACCCCGATTCAGAGGTCGCTGTATTTGCAAAAAGGACGGTGAAGGATTTGAAGCTCCCTCCAGCATTCATCACACAGATTGCTTCATCCATTCAGGTAAATCAAATCACCCACCTGCATTTTTTCTGCTCAACTTTGATACTTAGATTGCTGTATCCAGTCATTCTTACTAGCTGTGGATCTTTAATTTGTCAGACGCAGCTAGCAGAATTTCGATCATTTGAAGGACAGGATATGTATGCTGGCGAGAAGATTGTTCCAATTAAGGTTTATCTTAACTAACTTTTGTGATCTATCTTCTCTTCTCTTATGCGTTTCTATCAGCTGAACTTTAACAGAAAATTCATGGTGCTTTTTTCTCAGCTTGATCTTCGAGTGAATCATACACTTATAAAGGACCAATTTTTTTGGGTAAGTTCAAAGACTAGTTGCTGCATCATAGCACTTTATGCAGTAAACTTCATGTGTAGTGGGAGGTGTTATCCATGTTTTTTTGTTTTTTATGCATTTTTTTTTGCACTTACTCATTGGTTTAAGGCTTGAGTGATTCTGAATTTTTTGATTTTAGGACATGAACAACTTCGAGAGTGATCCTGAAGAGTTTGCTAGAACCTTTTGCAGAGATCTGGGCATTGAAGACCCTGAAATTGGAGTAAGTGAAACCTATCAGTTATAGCATTTCTAGACAAAGCAGAGGTTGCTGCAATACCCTTCAAGGGGCAGTATCACCCCTCTCCACAACCCCTCCCCAACAGAAAAAAAAGGACATCTGGGCAGGAGGAAAAAGAATCCAAAAATTGGAATGCTGTGTTTCTTACACATATCTGCTGTTGTTCTTTTGCTGTCTACTGTCTTGTAGAATAAACATTATCTTGGTGCTAAAGACAACTTTTCAAGAAGAAACTAGTAGTTGGGACTGTTTTGATGTGCTCTTAGGCTTGTGATCATGGTTCATTCTCTGGCTTATTTAAAACTCTTGGAAACATGCTAATAGCTGAAGTTTGTTGTTGCAGCCAGCAATTGCCTTTGCCATTAGAGAGCAACTTTATGAGGTAAAGATTTTATTACTTGTTTGAGCACTCTCTCTATCTCTCTCTTGCTTGTTGGCTTCATTTGCACCTTATGCAGTAAGTTGGCATGCCATTAGTTAGGTATCTTTGTTCTGTTACTACATTCTTGTCATATTATTGTAGTAGATTGCAACTCAAAGCGTGGCTTCGGCGAGAGAAAGCAGAATAAACAAGAAGGGTCGTCGGGGTGCTGAGTATGTTCCAGCCAGGTTTGTATACACAAGTCCTGTCTCTGGTTTTTCTTGCATCCTCTCTTAGGATAAGATGATGGAGCAAGAGTATAGAGTTTGTGAATTTGGTTGGAAATATGTAAATTGTTATTGCACTTTCAAATTGAGGATGTAACATTAGGGAGCGATTGAAGTGTACACCCCTCATGTACTAATCTTCTTTTTTGTAAACAAGAAAAAAATCACTTGCAAAAGAAAGGGAATAATTTGTCATTCATGAAAGTAAGCAGGTGCCTGACACAAATTAAATTCCCCTCCCCCACTTACCAGTAAAGCAGGTGTTGCTGTAGTGGACCTGGTGAAGCTATTTGGTCACAAATCCACTGTGGTCCGGTATGTATGTTCACTTTTTCTTAGTTTTGGAGATTCCTTGTCTGTGAATATTATGAAATTCTAGAACTCAATATAGTGTTACTTTGGAGTGCGAGTCATATAGTATATTTAGCGTTTCCATCTCCGTCTTGGTCCTGTGGTATCTGACCAGCTTCTTATTCTGGAAGTTTGTAGGAAGAAGTCTTTTTGTTTTGCGAGCACTATTGAGAGACTTGTCTAATTACTACAATTCGATCTAAAAGTTTCACTCCTACCAAATTTCTGCATAACCTTTAATATGTCACTGCAACAACCAAGACTACTTTCTTCAACATTTGTTTGTGTAGCATCTGATGCCCAGTATTTTCCTATTTTCTTAAAACTGAGACCATAATAGGAGCGACATAAAGAATGTTGGGAGTCTTTACTAAAGTACTCTCAATTCAAGATATCTTCTTGACATTAGGAAAATGCTCTCTTTTCCAGCTGCATCTCCATGCTCTTTTACATGCTTGATTGCCGTGTTCCTCACAGAGTTTACTAACCAGAAGAGCAAAAATTTATAGAACAGAAAAATAAACTCTCTTCTCTGCATCTTGAATTGACTGCTTTGCTCATCAACCAGTACCCCAACTATTCATTTTAAACCATAAAACCGCTTGAAGTGGAACCAAGTTTCTTAATGACTAAATGCTTTGGCAATGGTGGTCTTTCTGTCCACTGTTTTAAGAGTGAGTGTTGAAACTTTACCCTCTTATATGTTATCCAGTAGCAGTTCTCTAATCTAGTATTATGTCAGGGATTTAATTCTAGCCCAAACCAGTTTCTTTCTTAGTTGCCAGGAATAATACTCCTTTGAAAAAAATTACTGTTGCCATTCTATTCCTTCCTTAACTTTCCACTACGATTTTCACGAGCTGATGACGCCTGAGTAAGCTTTATCATTCAATCTATTTCTTGATTGTAATTCCAAATTGGTTTTGCCAAGCTTCATAGTTTGGATTGTTTGTCAAGGCAAGTTTCAGCCGATCTTTTTTTACGCCCATATTTGGATGGCCAAAAAAGATTTTGGAAAATTTTTCACAACCACTTTTTTACAAACTCCAACACCTATTTCACAAACACCAACAATTTTTTACAAACTCTAATACCTTTTTCTAAACTCCAACATCTTTTTTCTCCTTGTGTATGTTTATCTTTTTTCCCTTCCTCTAGTCATCTCGGTGTTCTGATATTCCTTTTCTTTCTACTTATTATTTGACGTGTTCCTCCATAATGCATCAGGAAAAGAAAGGAGTGGGAAATATACGAACCCATTGTTGATCTTCTATCGAATGAGGAAGTGGATGCCCTTGAAGCAAGAGAAGAGAGGAATTTTCGGTGAATTAACACTGAGGCGTGTATGTAGATTTGACCGAGTATGTCGTTAACATGAACAGCCATTTGTGGTTCTTTCAGAAATGGAGGCAAAACCATTGGAACCTGCAGATCGAGTATTTTCATTATCCTTTGCTGTTTCTTTTCTCCCTCAACTTCTATAGAAAGATGTCTTCATCTTTGATGACCGTGCCGATATGGTGGATCATATGGATTTAACTTCGTAATTGGTTCCTAGGGATTGTCTCTGCTGCTGAGTGGGTTTGACATGCAATTACTCATAAGGGGAATGCAATTTTCCACACATGTGACGAAAATATTTAGCCTGAGATAGCGGTGGCCAGTCCTGTTAAGGATCTCTGTAAATTGGGCTTGGTCAGAGCAAGGTTTGAACCCAGCTGCCTGGTCATGGCCCCGCATTGATATCGAATAACTCGGCCATCTGTTTGTCAAAAGCCCATTTTACGTTGTCCGATAGGGAGATCTGAATCTAACAACTTACCGGAGTTATCCTTGTTATCTGAATGGAAATAAACGACCATATGTATCACAGTACTCTGTCCTTGGCCGTTTTTAAGCAAAAATTGAGCAACTTTGGGTGGAAGCTTCAAGCTTGGTTTCATGGTACAGGATAACACCAGTCCCTTACGAGGCAATGCTGCAAGAAGCCCTCTCAAATATGATCCAGTAGTTTATAAACCTAAACGTGATTATTTGCGTACAGTCATGATTTCTGTTGCCTCTTGTTCAAAAGGACTAATCACGGGAAAAACTTCTCTCGTGGCTAACCCTTAATCGATCGAGAGAGGTCTTCTCTTGGACAGTGTTTTATCCTCTATCCACTGGGAATACAGGCCCCACAGCACGTGCAATGGTAAATTAAGAATTTGCTCGTAGCCAATAGGATTCATACACGTCTACTTCTAGATACGGTTTGCCAGCACTCGGGTGTAAGGAGATGGAATGCATTTTACTTCTCAGATATGCCCTAGATATTTTTAAAGCTTTGAACAGTGAAAAGGTCTGAACCCAGTTGGCCTGGGCAGAGACCATTATTGGCATCCAATCCCTTCGTCATCTGTGGGTCATAAGCCTCATCTAACTTCTGTCCAAGACGATCTAACCAATCTGCAACTCCACTTGCGCATTTACTAAGTGGGGTTCTGCAATCTGATCTTCCACTTGTAAGACCCTGTGCAAGAGAATTAAGTGTGATACACGAGCTATCCAGATACCCACTCAGGGATCAGGAAGCACAAGAAGCGCAGGCGAGAAAAAGACAGAAATAAATGCAGTGGAAAATCTGAGTTCTATTAAAAATCTCACCATGATCTTCATTCATCAAGGGGATTCCTTCTATAAAAAGTTAACATTTGACCGAAGTAAATGAAAACAAGGAGGAAAAGCCAAATTGCCACCGACATCAAAAGTAAAGCGGCATAAGGCATTCTATTGATCTGCCACAGCCTCTGTTTTTTTCTTCTTCCTCCCCCCCTTTTGTTCCAATATCTTTCATCTTTTTGTTTCGTTGCCCCCCTTCTCTGGGTTTCCTTCATCTTGCTATAACGTTCATGGCAGCCCAGCATATGATTTATCTACAAAGTGATACATGCATACCGGATCCGGATAATAGATCTGGTGTGATAGAACGCGATTCTTATATAACATAGCATGCACTAGTTGCTGACTGCTGAGAGATTGGCATTTTTTTTTTTTGGTTTGGAGAGGAGGCTTTGGGCTAATATTTCATCAAGAGGCAACGTCGCAGGTTGTGGACTTGGATTTGTCAAGGATAGACCACATAACCTGAACATCTTCATAAGCGCACGCCATCACTTCTCCATGCAAATCCATAACACGATTCTCTTGCTCTGCCATCATCAAAGAAATTCATTATACATAGGATGAAGAGATTACTCATCTTCGGCTGCATATTTTAAGGGCTTCCCAGAACAAGAGTTAGGGAGAAAGATTTGAAGATGAATTCATATATACGCACCTGTTTGGGGCTTCTTTTGATCCCTCGGCTGCTGGTTGAAGAAAGTACAAGCTTTTCTAAAAGGGGTTGTGATGGTTTTCTTCCAAGAGGCCATTATACTGGTGCTTTTTTCTGAAATAAAGGGCGTGTATCCTGGAATTCTCCAAAGTCGCCACAGCTGACTTCTCTTGCCGCGTACAGCTAAAGGCTTTTTATATAGAGGAAGATATATAAAGAGAGAGAGAGAGAGGCAAGATCCGTGAGATGAGCTTTTAGATTAGAGGAACATCACTACTTTTTAATTTCTTATCTCATCATGAAAAAAGGTCGCCGACTGTACACAAGCACATGGCGCACGCTCCCAAACAGAACTATTACACGTGAAGCTCTTTACCCTCCCCTTTTTTTTTTTTTTTTTTTGATGGTCGTGACGCATTTAATAACTGTACACATAACCCTCTTGCTTCTTCTCTAACTAAGTTTCGAATCTAAAATAAGCTAAGAATTTGCCATCCCCGTGGGAAGAAGTTTACTCAGTTGATTTCATATATGGATGAAAGATCATGAGTTAAATTCTTTATGAACACGGCCCTAAAGGGATCAGAATTCAGAACCATACCCATATTTCAGGAAACTAGCCACTTTCTCTATCTTTTTGTAGAATCATGTCTTTAGCCTCATCTTTAAGAAGTTATAGGGCCTATGATTTCACCACAACCCTGTTTTGAACGAGTCATCTACATCTGCCATAACCATTTTAAGCTCATCTCTCCTTAATGACCTCTCATGATCCTATCTCATTTTCTTTATGTTCTGCTTATGTTTTCATTGGGTTTGACTAGATAATTACACCATTTATTAGTTTTAATCTAGGAGATAACAACACCAATTCAATCTGGTGAATCTGGATTATCTTCTTGGTCTCATCAATTGTACTGAAGGAATCAATGCCGAAACTTCTGGTTCCTGTACTGAAGTTAACCATAGTACTGTAGCAGGCCAAAGTTTATCTTCCCGGGGCATCCATGTGATACCACATGTGTTTTAGTGAGAACATGAAAGACTGAATAAGACATTCATATCTATGTGGGGTCTACATGTACTCCCAACACTTTCAACCCAAACATCCTTTATAATTTAAGCCTTTTTCACCGCTTCCCTTTCCTTTTTTTCTTGCCAATTCACAACTGAAGATATATATCACATGATGCAGACTTGCAGCAGTCCAGTAGATTAATCTCCGGCATCAACCCCCCTAGCTGGATAAATAAAGCTTGGATCATAATCATGAGTTGACAATGACATTCACTTGCATCGAAGGAACACAATTCTAAAATATTTTTTTTATATATACTGTTAGCGTTTCGATGCAGCCTAGCACTTTGCTCTGCAGGTTTTCTTAATCTGCACATTATCTTCTTTGCATGGAAAAACAAATGAAAAGGACGGCCACATTGCTAACACAATACGAAAGGGATATCAACAAGAGTCGAGGTTTTACCTTCATTGGGCTCCTAAACGCCATAGTTTAATGGAGTGAGAGCTTCATTCCAAAGCAAAACTGTCTATTTTGGTAACGTCTGAGCACGTTGTATTTTTCCCGCAGAAATGTCACCCTTTTGACAGTGCATGCATCCAGCATCCTCCTTTGTTCCGAGGTTGAGCAAAATAATGCATTTTTTATTTATTTATTTGTTTCTTTTTCTTCCATTCACTTTCAATTTGTTTATTCCATCCCCACATGCTAAGCCCGAGTGACCAGTGCTAAATGATTCCTATAATTTATAAATAAAACATATTCCATAATAAAGAGTGAATATTCCATTTCAAACAGAGAGAGATGATTGGCGAATGGTTTTCACATTGAACCAATTGGATGGTCGGTTAGCTTAAGCACTCTTCTGCTTCGTTTTGAGTAATTTTTTCAACGTTGGGAAGAGTTATAATGATACCTAACTAATGAGAAATTTAAATAAAAAGTCAATATTATTTTAGGGTCTTTAATTTGGTCCCACTCCTCAACCTTGTTTAAAAAAAGACCCATATTTATAATATTTTACTTGAAAGTAAAAAAAAAAAAAAAAAAAAAAAAAAAAAAAAAATATTATATATATATATATATATATATATATATATATATATATATATATATCAGTGCTCATTATCCTACAACTCCCGTTGAAAAAAAATAATTATTTTCTGTACTAAGTATGATTTGAATGCATTTATATATCATCAAAGAAGAGTCATAACTTTGAATTGAATTTTGGGTTTTTCTGACGATCTTCAATCAATCAAGTTATTGACGTTAAAAGATATCAAATCTTGCGAAAAACCATATTGTCTACATTGGTAAGACCAAAACAAATGATTGGAAAGAAATTGTTTGAAAATGGTTGTGGCGGTGAGTGGAGAAGACCCCACATGGCCAAACCAACCCGTTCGAGATTTGAGATTTGCCAAGTGCAAAAGGCAAGTATACGGAATACGGCCGACTACGGGCCGGGAAAACAACGACGTCCCACGACAAGAGAAAAGCTGGGGTTAGCCAGCGGCCCCCTGCAGCTTTCCAATCCCTACCCCCTAAATAATACATGAGTGCTTCACTTTTTAGATGCCAAAACAACGTGGCTTCTTGTCCCTTAAAGCTGTGAAACGTGGCCCCCACATCCTCCATGAGAGTTAGGCAGGCATTTGAGTTCGCTCAATGTCCACCATGCATCCTCTTCAAATTCAAGCTAAGTCTGAAGATTTTTGGATACGAGCATGAAGTCGGTCGGGTATCGGGTCCTGTAGAAGCACGCCTTTCACACAAGGAGGACAGTCATCAAGAAGGTTGTCAAGATTCCATAAGCTGACCAACAAGTCGAGGAATACCACCCAATTTGCAATGCCTTCCATCTAACACGTACGTAAAAGGTTTACACCACCGAATAGTGGGTACCTAATGTTATAGTGGGTGTATGACTGCAGTCTGTAGATGTCCAGTCAACAATGCATTTCGTAGAGAACCCAAATTTGGACATTTCACTCATGTCCAAAATATTGTAAATATATAATGTACATGGTAGCTAGTTGAGGAGAGAGATAATTTTGTGACGAAATTAATAGTTTACGAGAGTATTTTAGTCCCATGTTTTTTCTTTCTTTGTATATAGGAGAGAGCAGCTAAGTGTGGTACGTGTAGTACTCTTTATTTGTGTTTCAGTAAGAACTTACACGTACGATGGGCACTTGGCAAAAGTGGCCTTGATAATAGGCTCGAAGCATAATCTAAATTGAGACACGAGTGGATTTGTGAGAACTTTCTCAAGGTTGATCAAGTCATAAACAATATATATCAAGAACATGATGGAGGGAAATTAAGGACTCCGCAGAAGCAGTTTGATGAGATCTAGTATTGCTGAGGCAGATATCTAAGAATATCTCGAAAGCTAGTAGACTCTCTAAAACTGATCAAGATATTTATCTGTATAAAGCATTGGAGGTGCCAATTAGTATGGTGTGGTAATGCCTTATCGAGCTGTTAAATAACGAAAACCAAATGAGGGGTGGATGAAGTTGGACGTGGATGCATGGTCTCTGTATTGGTAATCCATACATTTATGGCGGTGGGGGAAGTGATTTGTGACTTTTTAGGGGTGCAAGCTGTGTTCTCGGCTTAATTTGGCATGGAGACAACTAATGAGGTAGAACTGCAAGTGATCATTACGGGCGGGGCTATGTGTAAAGAGATGAGATTTTCTTAGGTTGAGATTGAGTGTGACTCATCCTTGGTGGTGACCCAGATAAGTAATCATTCATGTACGGTTTGGTATCTTTAGGACTCTTCAGAAAACTTGTAAGTTGTAAAGAAACTCTGTTAGTGCATTTTGTATTGGCATAATTCCGTGTCAAAATATGTCTTAATCGAGTTGTATATTTGGTCTCCACATTTGTTCAAGAGTTAGAGTCGATGGTCTGTCAAAGTTTTCATCACGTTTGACCTGCGTTTGACAAGCGCTCGAGCGACCTTTGAAAAAATACAGACAGAGTCACAGCGTTTGACAAACAACACATAGCGTTTGACCTACGTTTGACAAGCGCTTGAGCGACCTTTGAAAAAATGCAGACAGAGTCACAGTGTTTGACGAGCGTTTGACAGACAACACATAGCGTTTGACCAGTGCTTGACCCACGCTCGAGCGACTTCCAGCGAATTTCAAAAATTCCTAAATTTTTGGAATTTCCCTTTGAAATGTTAGGAAACCCTACTAGGTTTCGGGTAGGCCGTCCTAAAGTTTATTGAGGCCTTCATTGAGCATACTTGTGCCTCCTTCCTTGAGAAAAAAACTTGAGAAGATTTGTGCTTCAAACATTGATGAGTTTTTCTCTATTCTTTCTCCAAATTATCTCTGTAACCTTCATGGTGTTGAAGGTGTGCTGAAGAACAAGGTTTGTTCGTGAAGAATCCATAAGAAGATCCTCAAAGGTCTGAGGGGAATGCCGCACGGAGCGGGTCTAAGCAAGGAGGTTAGATTATTACATCAAGGGTTGTCAGAGTCAAGCAACTGGGGTTGCCCGTGTCTGAATCACTGTTTGTAAGGTTTTCTTCTTAGTGGATTCTAGGTGGCTGCTAGCCCGGAGTGGTTTTTCCTTTGAATGGTATTTCAAAGGTTTTCCACTTCGTCACCAAATCCTTGTCTCTTTGTGTGATTGAAGTTTGTTTTAATTTTCCGCTGCTTATTTGTTGATTGAGTTGATTATTATGCATATCTAGGCTGAACAATTTTAGAACATGTTTTAAAATTGTTATTGATTTGTTAATTAGAGGGAAAACACGTATTCACCCCTTCTAAGTATTATTAGGGTCTAAACCGAATTTTTCAATTGGTATCAGAGCCTAAACTCGGTCCTTGACCCTTAGGTCTAGATGAGTCAAAGTCAGCCTTTGTCTGTGCCTCCATATTTTGATGGAAGCAATTATGCGTACTGGAAAGTTTGCATGAAATCCTTTTTGAAATCTCTTGATGAACGTGCCTAGAGATCTTGTGTCAAAGGGTGGTCTGCTCCTATATATTTGAGGTTGAAACGTTAAAACTTAAAGATATTGGTAACTGGACTATTAATGAGATCAGTGAATGTAACTGGAATAGCAAAGGTTTACACTCTATTTTTATAGCTGTGTCTGCTGATGAGTTTAAACGAATTTCCATGTGTGAAACTTCTAAGGAAGCTTGGGAGATTTTAGAGACTACTCATGAAGGTACTAAGACCGTTAAAAACTCGAAGCTTCAGATGTTAACCACAAAGTTTAAAGAAATTCGAATGAAGGAAGATGAGACGTTTGATGAGTTCTATGCAAAACTAAATGACATAGTTAACTCAAGTTACAACCTAGGAGAGAAGATACAAGAAAGTAGAATTGTGAGAAAAGTTATGAGATCCCTTCCTGAAAGATTCAAACCCAAAGTTACAACAATTGAGGAAAGTAAAGACCTGGACACAATGAAGATTGAAGAACTAGTTGGGTCTCTGCAAACTTATGAACAGACATTGCCTCAGCATAAGAAGAACAAGTCTATCGCTTTGAGATCTAGTAAAGAAGAAGTTTGTTCTGAGTCAGATGAATCTCTAGATGATGAGAACTTCAGTGTTCTAGTCAAAAAATTCAGAAAGTTTTTGAGATCAAAGGATGATCAAATAAGATTTAATAAAAGTGCTGAAAAGAATCATGGTAACTCCAGTGGGTTCAGAAAGGAGAAGAGAGATAAGCACATTGCTCATGAGTCCAAGAATAAAAAATTGACTTGTTTTGAGTGTCAAGGATTTGGTCATGTCAGATCAGAGTGCCCAACATATCTCAAGTCGAAAGGAAAAGCTATGAATGCTTCACTGAGTGACGACGAATCAAATTCCAGCAGTGATGAAGAAGAACTGGTAAATTTTATGGCTTTTATGTCTAGTACTGATAATTGTGATTTGCAGGATATTAACTCTGAAGCAGAGACATCGGAGGATGAATCTGATGCTGAAGAAAGCTTGCAAGAGGTGTATGACAAACTCTTTAGGGAAAGCCTGAAACTGCACAAGGTAAATAAAAGGACCCTAGAGAAACTTCATGAGACTCAATTTGAAAGGGATAACCTCACTATCACGCTTGAAGAATACATCAAGTTGTCTGATGAATTGAAACTGAAGAACTTGACCCTTGAAGCTGAAGTCAAAGACTTAGAGTGCAAACTAGAGAAATCTAATGCTCAACTTCAGCAATTCTCTAGTGGGTCTAAAAAGCTTGACCATATGTTAAGTCTAGGAGCAACACCTGGAAATAAGAAAGGTTTGGGATATAACGAGTCGAGTGGTGCATCAACTTCAAATACTGTCTTCGTTCCTAGCATCATTGCCAGTCAAACAAGCAGAAATTAAAGCTCATCAGAGAAAGGTGAGTGAAGGTAAAAAGACTAACTCTCTGTCCATGAATACTCATTCTCATTCTCATACTCATATTATTCCACCTAAAACACACACTTCACATCGATTTGTTCCTACTTGCCATTTTTGTGGAAAAATAGGTCACATCAGACCTAATTGTTTTAAATTGAGAGCACAAGAGCACACACATAGTAACCCTTTCTGTAGCACTGAGCATACGAATCTTGAAAACCAAATCAAGGTTCTCACTAAGCACACCATGATTATAAATGCAAAGTTGGAGAATTTGACCAAACAATCAACATTTGTCAAGAAGATTTGGTGAAAAAGGATGAAAATCTATTAGCCAAAATGAAGGCTATTGGTACATGTTCTACTCCTTGAGTATTTTTTGTTCTTGCTTGCATTAGCTTAGGTTGCATTTATATTTTTTTTTAAAATTTATGTTCTTGTGTGTTTGCTTATCTTGTGAGTTCATGTTCTTTTATTCCCTTGTTATTTTTTTATAATATAAAATTTTAAAAATGATGATTGTTGTGTACCTTTTGTCAGCACATTTGGTAATTGGCCTGATTGACATACTTGAGATTTTCGAGCATGATCTTTTACATACTTTCTCAATTTATGCCTGGATTATAATATGATTTGAGAGTCATGCCTATTGTCTCTTTTTGGTATTAGCTGACATGATTTTCAAATGTATTTTTGCTATACCAATCACAGTGCACACTGAATATGGTTAGATGAGGCTTGACCGCATGTGTGAGTTTTGGGTCTGCAACCACAAGTGAAAGAGATCATGTTCATCAGACTGAATTGACCTTTGACTAGCTGACCTTATTCATTGCCCCTCTCAGAGTCATAGGCTCCAAAAGATTATCTCTACTTCAAAAGAAGTTGTTACTATTCTAGAAAAGAAAAGAAAAAAAAAAGCAAAAGCAAAAGCAAAATATGCAAAATATTTAGGGGGAGAAAAACAAGCAACAAAGTTGCATACTCTGGTCCTAATGGCATTGGGTTTGACTTTCATCAGGTGTGATATGTCTCTCTTTTCACTCATGGTTTCATTTGGCTAGCTTTGACCTCCCTCACAAAATTAAGGTCTTAAGCCTCTTTGATTGTGTTTCGTATTTCACACACGTATGCAGTTCTCATTTTTTAATTATTGATGTTAAAACCGTTTAGAGATGTGTGGCATACAATCAATGAATATTATTTTCCATGATCATACAATGAGCTTGTATTGATTTTCCTTGCTCTTGAGAATTTTGGTTATGTTTCTTAGTTCCATGAATTTTGTGCTGATTTTTGGCATTTTGTTTCCCTTTGTCCATTCGTGACAAAAAGGGGGAGAATAGATTAAGGGGGAGCTAATAATAACTGGCTAAGGGGGAGAATAGATTAAGGGGGAGCTAATGTTTTGTTTCTGTACTTCATTTGCAACTTCAATTATATATATCTGTTTGTTCTCTCTGTTTTTCACTTGGTCTTTGAGATTGTGTTTGTCAGGTAACAGATTCAAAGACTCTTGAACACGTCTTTTAGGTCATAGGGTTGATATTCATGTAAATAGATCATTGCTTGAGTGATTAGCAAAGATCTATGTTTTGTTTATTTTATATATGTGGGTTTTGTCACGAAATTGCCAAAAGGGGAGTTTGTTAGTGCATTTTGTATTGGTATAATTCCGTGTCAAAATATGTCTTAATCGAGTTGTATATTTGGTCTCCATATTTGTTCAAGAGTTAGAGTCGATGGTTTGTCCAAAGTCTTCATCACGTTTGACCTGCGTTTGACAAGCGCTCGAGCGACCTTTGAAAAAATGCAGACAGAGTCACAGCGTTTGACGAGCGTTTGACAAACAGCACATAACGTTTGACTTACGTTTGACAAGCACTCGAGCGACCTTTGAAAAAATGCAGACAGAGTCACAGCGTTTGACGAGCGTTTGACAGACAACACATAGCGTTTGACCAGCGTTTGACCCACACTCGAGTGACTTCCGGCGAATTTCAAAAATTCCTAAATTTTTGGAATTTCCTTTTGAAATGTTAGGAAACCCTACTAGGTTTCGTAGTAGGCCGCCCTAAAGTTTATTGAGGCCTTCATTGAGCATACTTGTACCTCCTTCCTTGAGAGAAAAACCTGAGAAGATTTGTGCTTCAAACATTGATGAGTTTTTCTCTATTCTTCTTTCTCAAATATCTCTGTAACCTTCATGGTGTTGAAGGTGTGCTGAAGAACAAGGTTTGTTCGTGAAGAATCCATAAGAAGATCCTCAAAGGTCTGAGGGGAATGCTGCACGGAGCGGGTCTAAGTAAGGAGAGTTAGATTATTACATCAGGGTTGTCAGAGTCAAGCAACTGGGGTTGCCCGTGTCTGAATCACTGTTTGTAAGGTTTTCTTCTTAGTGGATTCTAGGTGGCTGCTAGCCCGGAGTAGTTTTTCCTTTAAATGGTATTTCAAAGGTTTTCCACTTCGTCACCAAATCTTGTCTCTTTGTGTGATTGAAGTTTGTTTTAATTTTCCGCTGCTTATTTGTTGATTGAGTTGATTATTATGCATATCTAGGCTGAACAATTTTAGAACATGTTTTAAAATTGTTATTGATTTGTTAATTAGAGGAAAAACACGTATTCACCCCTTCTAAGTATTATTAGGGTCTAAACCGGATTTTTTTAAAACTCAGTGGCCAAACTTTCACCATTTCTCGCCAACATAGAGAAGGTAATCAAGTAGCAAACTTTTTGACAGGATAGGGGCCATAGGTCTCACTAACAGATACGAGGGTGTTAGCAAATACCTCGTCGTCTGAAAGGTATGATTTGTCTTGACAAACTTGGTATTGCGAGTATTAAACGTTAGCTCTTTTCGTTTTTTTCTTCCTGTTTTGTTTTCTTCTGGTCTATGAGTTTTACTATTTTATTGCTTAGTCTGTTTTTATGTACTTGTTATCGAGTATTCCTCCTCCACAAGTAAGGCTTATCAAATAAATTTCAGAGGTACTCTCCTCTTATCACTATTAAAAAGAAAAAAATGTTGCTATTAAAAACACAGTGTCAGGAGCTTGCTCAGTTATAATGTATAGTATATATGCATATAATTATCCACTTAGCATCATTATAAGTAGAGATTTACACTGTTGACCTCCTATATTATCTATCGACTATCATACCTGAACTGAGTAAAATGTACTCAGGAGAGACGTTAATGGATCAGGTTTTCATGGTTAGAGAATATAATTCAAATACTATAATTTTCCTCTTCTTATCAGTTTAAGCTTTTAGGATGAATGGTAGATTCACATTTACCATATATACATAGACCGGATTTTCAATGTATAAGGGTGAAAATGCTAACTGATCAAGTGTTGACGGAGTATTCTATACTCTTGCTTAACGTTCATGGAGTCTTCCTCACCTTTTTGGTGGTCGCTGTAAATTGGTTGAATAAAGATGGTATTGGAGACAAAAAGAAGCGTTTTCAGTAAGGCATAAAATTAAAGGTTGCAAAGCCCCCGGACCGGATTCTCTTCAAGTTGAGATCAACTTGAAGCTCCTAATTTTGAAAGTGTTTCATCGTGGAATTTACTAGTACCCCTGCCTTGGAGCGCTACCTGTAGAGTTGCTGATGGCCGAGTAGATTTTTCATATTTCAAAGGCGTAGTTCCTGTCCACGAAGAAGGAATCTAATTGGCTCAACTTATGACTGGATTCTCTTCGACTGAACCAAATGAGTTAATTTAAAGCACTTTTGAAAGGTGGCTGGATTCAAAATGAAGAAGAATCTGCTTAGCGTCGAAGTCCAAAGTTTTTAACCTTTTCCTTTTGTTTTCTACGGATCCGTCCAGCGATAAATCTGCTTTCCTCTTTGATATTCCATTGAATACAGTAACAGATTTCATTTCAATATATACCTTAAACCAATGGCCACGGCCACCTACTGCTAATATCTAATTTCCACTTATATCCCACAGGAACTGCTTTTTCAATAACCTAATATAAAATCATTAGATATTTTCATTGTTAACCCTTTTCTCTTGTAATTTATAAATGTTTCTTCTAATGAACACGTCATCACTAGGGGTGGTGGTTTAGTGGTGTACAGGCCGTGCCTATGACCCAAGACTTGCTCCTAATGATGGTTCGAATCACAGTAGTCCTATTATGTTCTAATGGTCTTCCACCATATGGAGATCTCTTTTTAAGTAGTGGTAGACACTCATTGAGTTAGAAGATGAGCTTGCTGATTAAGCTTCCTAAGAACCCAGTGGATAGTCCAAGCGGACTGAGCATTGAATGATAGATTTATATCACTTAGATTTGTAAAAGAAGGGATCTTAATTTGTATCAAAATTGATCATAATGATGCAGAACTATCAGCAGGCAAGAATCGAGAGTCTGGATTACCACCAGAGGCCATTGAAATGCACGAAACCAAAGTTCCTACCTTAGTCATTATTTCAAGACCTCACAACAGGGGCAGCAGATTCCACGGGATTTTAGTCCAAACGATGTGCGTAATGCATCTCATGCATGCCTCTCTCTTCATCTTGTATTAGGCTTAATTAAGATCGGCATGATGAATTGTTTAAAGGTAGCTACACATGGACGAACCAAAAAAGATACTGATCATCAAAAGGTATCTCCGAACAGGATACGTATAGATGGCAGGTGATCCTTCCAAGCAACTACGTACACAGAAAGAAACACAACCAATTGACAGTTCCTTTGATCAATACTTTAAATAATGCCTGATTGTTTCACTTAACGGACGAGAAGGAAGATCAAGAGATGTCTGCGAATCCTCTAGGCTCTAGGAGTACTTAACAAAGCCTGTCTTCTCAAGCGTGCAATTGATATCCTAATTCCCCACAAGCATTTTTCCTCCTTAGGGTGAGGATCGCCTTTTGTATTGTTTGCCTTGTTTAGGCTAGCCATGAGTTATATGCCACAAACATTCGGTTCGACCTATACCATCTCTGAGATAAAAATTAAAGCTGATCTGATAGGATTCCTTTCCCAATTGATACTCGCGATTCCTCTTCTTCTCCATCATTTGGTTTTTGGCTCCTTATGGTTGGAACTCATACTAGATAGAATCTTCTGATATTTTTAGTGAGGACAGAAACCTTTAGTCCTCCCATTGGATCCCAAACAGCGAGTTTTTCTAAAATTGTCAAAAGCAGCGTGCATGAAAGGATTGATTAGGCGCATCCCGTATTCCTACCTATGGTATAGTCTGAGTAGGAAGAACAAAATCTGTATAGGAATATCTATCTTATAAAGTTCAAGCACTCTTCAATAATTACAAGGCTATAAGCAAGTACTGTTCCTTATGGTGCGCGCTTCCTTTGTTCGGGCTATAACCATGAGTTGGACACCATATACAATTTCGTTCCTTTGCCATCTTGAACAGTACAGATCATAAGCTTCCCTCACAACCAACTTATTGATATACATATTATGTGTTCCACTACAGACCGCTTAATTTGCCTATGGAGGATGAATACTTCACACTGATGAAGGTCATCAACTATTGAGAGGAAAACATTATAAAACCGATATATATATACCCTTTAAAAGTGATATCTAGATTTGGTTTGGAAGAAAAATGTTAGATGTGTTAGTTTATTCTTATATAGGCAAACTGCCATATATATTGTGTTTATAAGTTGCTTTGGAAGAATTAAGATTTATGAAAATTGGAACAAAATTTGTAACCTGAATGGCGTAGGCTAATTTCGAAATAAACTCCTTGTTTTCGATTTTCTAAACATAGAAAAGAGGCAGTCATAGTTGGTTCCATTTTCGCCTAATATTTGTATCTCATGATATATATGCTGTTGAAGATGAACAGAGAGTATGTAGAGCCAGATGTTTATGTATCAAGGGATCGTCTTGGTGTCCCTTGCCTTCCAATCAGATTCATCACCTTGTCTTTCGATATTTGTGAGATACCTGGCTGTTCAAATAGCTAAAAGATGTCTGCGACTGCCATTGTACACCATCTGCAGGTAGCCTGTCGTGATTGATCCATTGGACCTCAAAGTTTAATCGTGTAGCCCTCCGAGCTTAATTTTCCAATGGTTGACGTTGGTCACAAGACCAAACCACCTTAAACCCTTTTGTTTTCACCTCTCTCTCTTGTGCAATCTTGTCGCTTTGTAGTTAATTGATGTATTTGAACCATAAATGATAGTTATGCCGAATTATTAGTCCGTCTAGATAGTTTTCTGTAGAAGGCGGCTGAAAGAGAGAGAATAAACCAGAAAAGATAGAAATCTAACAATAATATGTAATGAAGGATAACAGATACAGAATAAATCATGGCTTAAAGAAAGAAACTATCTAAGACCACTAATCACTAACTATCGTTATTCAGAGATGAGGATGCACACTCCATACAATTACAAGAGAATGGAAAAATTAAAAGCATAAACGAAAGCAAAACAATGGAAGCATAAGTTGCTGGTTTTCAGCTGGAAGGAGTGAGCGAGCCTTCATGGGGGGCAAGAGCGGTGCTCGGGGTCCGAGACACGAGTTGCGTAGAATCTGTCAATGAAGGCGGTGGCTCTGCGGTCGATACCGGGTTCGCCAATCCAAAGCCCTCTGTCATAGTCACTAGGACATATTCTTCTAACGTCGACGCCTTCATCCCCGTAATCGTCACTGCTGTTCCCACCCGAGAAACATGCCTTGAATATGCTGCATATTGAGCAGAATGAAGATGACTTCTTCCCCATTTCTTCAATGATCTTCTTCTCTCTATGTTTTTTTAGGACGATGTGTGTGAGTGAAAGACTTCACAGTCTTATCAACAACTCAGGCGTAAGCTCTAGCGGTGAGCACTGCTTTCTTGCTAGAGGATGAAATATCTCCTCCTATTTATAGTGGAAGGAACCACTTGAGGAGCAAAGGCTAGACAACCCCGCCAGGTTGTTGGCTGCTTAAGCTTAATTGGATGGTCAAATTTAATTGACATGACAAGTTAAGAGAGGAAATCATGGCTGTAAAACTCAGCTAAAGCATGAGTTATGGTCCCCTGCTTTTGAATTGACCCAAACACTTCCTTCGTGGTACTGTACCCAACTTTTTCTTTGTTCCTACTACTTTCTTCACACAAAGATGCTTCCTAACTCTTTTAAAATAATGCCTACGGAACTATAAGCGCTTGTACCCTAATGTTGGTGAATCTCTTTGTCACTTCAGGGCTCTCCATAGCTTTTCCCTTCTATGTGAATTTCCTTTTTCCTTAAATTTTATGTTCTTTTCTCTACTTTTTCTTCTGAATTGGGCTAGGAAAGCAAAGTTACATCTTAGCACAATACAACAGACCGGTGAGGCGGTGATGTAGGCCAATGAAGACAATATTACATCTGTAATTGATTTATTTTCCTTCCTGTTCAACATATTGAGCGCTTTAAGGATTACCCTCTAAGCTAGAACAGACCCAAGCCACGAATAGGCACTCTCCGTTCAGATTAATGCTTTGTTCACGTCGAACGCTTACGTTTGAGGAATAACATAAATCATTGGGGATAGCCCAGATGCAGCGAATGGTCTGAACTCTGAAGACGACTACAGCTTGTAATTTAAAAAGTTGCACCTAACACTGACAATCATTACCTCAGAGAAAGTTGCACCGCCTACTTTGTTCCTGAAATTTTTCTAAGCAAAGATCAAGATGGAAGGAGAAGAAAATTCTACAAGCATGCTTTTGCGTGGGTGCATGCTCGCTTTCTTTCTTTTGTTCCTTCTCCTTTGTTTATGTATATAGCTGGTTTCTTTTCCCTTTAGGTGGACCTTTTTCTGGAAGGCAACTGCTGTTTATAAGGACCAGGATTTTCAAAGAAAGTCCCCACCCCTTAACCTGTAGCAGTGCCTTCAAGCTGTCTCCCTTTTAGGAATCTGAAATAACCTACGCCCGAGCCATAGTTTGGTACACACATCTCGTACTTTAAGGAAGGCACGAGGTCTGTCCTCCCCCTTTAGCCCGTTTCATTAATCAATATTCTGTCTTCTAGCTGTATTCACATCTGCTATATTATTTTCTTTCTGCCCTTCAAGGAATAACAATCTCGTGGAAAAGAAAAGCCCGATACTGTTTTATCATCAAGAATGATCAGGGATATATTATAGTCTCTGTTCTTTAACATGTGTCGAGTGATTAGAACCCATGATGTGCTGATGATCAGCAGCTATTTTCTCTGATGATTCTCGAGAAAGATTTGCTTTCACACTGATCTACACAAAAGCAGTTCATTGTCAATTAGGACCTGTGGACCAAGTTTATATAGTATAATGATATGTATTAAGCAGAGAGATCGCTCTGCACACGCCCTTGGACCAACAGCACTGTTCAAACTTTGAACTCGAAATGACCTCTTTTGATTGGCTTTTCCTCATTGATTAGGAGGAATATTTAGTTAGTTTGATGTTCCCAAAGTTTGCCATAAAATTATAGTTAATGTTAGGCAATTTTTGACGTGAAACTGTAGTTAAAGACCGCAAAACAGTCAAGACATGCATTGCCTTTTCTGTGGCCAAACGCCTAATTAACCAATTGGCTGGTGGGCAGCACCTTTTGTGTAGGTATTACCTATTCCTTCTAAGCTAAGGCAATGGGGATTTTCCGAGTCCAGTCATTTCTCTATTCCTGGCAATTTGCAGCTTTTTTTTTTTTTTTTTTCAAAACAGAGGAACTTGAATACTGCATCCCTACCACCCATTTGTATTCATCCAAGCACTTCAAAAGGTGTGATAGTTTGTAAACTTACACTTTTGTATTAGGGAAAATTACTCATAACTCACTAGGTTTTAGGCCAAAATCAAAAGCCTCACTGGATTTTAAAAAAAATTTAAAAGTCTACTTGGTTTATCAGTTTGTTATGAAAACTAACCCGAGTCAACTCTGTTAGTAGAGATAATAGAGCCCAATTTACATAATATAAATAAACAAATCGTTACTTGACACGTGCTCAAAAAAATTACATAAGCTTCAGCTTGCCATGTTGCACCCACATCCTACCACGTCAACCACGTCAGTCTCCTCTATACTAATGAAGAAGCCTTGGATGAAGTCCTAGGTTCATCGATCTGAAATCCCTCAAAATTCTTTGCCCTTCTGCGAAGCTTTAAAGCTTTAGTTTTCATGTCGTTTTGCCTTAGAAGTTCTTTCAAAAAAGCTTCAGTCAACCACGTCGTTCTCCCTATTCTGCCTTGTGGGTCTTCCTCGACAATGTCCTCATTGAGCTCATCATCTGCTACAGATGCTCGAAATTTAGACATAGAGTTGGCTCGGGTTAGTTTTCGTACCAAACTGATAAACCAAGTGAGCTTTTGGATTTTTTAAAACCTAGTGAGGCTTTTAATTTGGGCCTAAAACCTAGTGGGCTTTGTGTAATTTTCCCTTTGTATTATGATAACTACTAAATTCTTTATAATTATTTTAAAAAAAAAACTCACAATTTGAGCCATTAACACATATAAAAATATTTTTAAGATGTTAGCTAGTAGTTAGAAGGACAGACTTTCACTCTAGAATAAATCATATCGGGGATGATAAGTTAGAATCTTATGATTATACAAAGCATGGTATGGTTATTGGATTTCTTGTAACCCAAGTCCAGTTTGGCAGGAGCATGGAAAATTGAGAAAATACTTTTTTTTTTTGTATAAGCATGAGCGGAAAAAATAAAACTATAAAGAGAAATAGCTATGAGCCCAGTCGAAAAATTATTGCGGCGGACAAGTCCGAACGAATCAGGCTTGAAAATTTCTTCTGATAGCTGAACCTGTCCAACCCATCACATTATTAACATGTAAGTCCAATATTGCCAACAAAATTGTTCTCATTAGCCCAAAAAGAAGGAGACAACAAGATGCGGGAACTCGACAAGGATGTTGAGTGGGCCTGCGTCCCCGGCGTGTCATGAATTGGGACTGCTTGCCTAGCTGGGATTGGGCCTATGTGCTTTGCCCTGTGTATGGGCCTTTGAGCCCTATTGCTGACGGCCTTGTACCCTCTTTACTATGTTGAGCCTGATAGGTATGTTATTGATCCAATTAAACAGAGATTGACAAAAAATATAATAATAATTTTAAGTTATCAAGAAAAAAAAAAGGACAGGCGGCATGATCTAATTGCAAATTAGGTTCTCTGTAGAAAGTCTTTATGTGTTACCAAATTCTATGTTGCGCTAAGTGATATCTCTTTAATTTATTTTTTTTGTCCGAATTTAGTAATAAATTTAAAGAAAAAAAATTCAATATGTATCGGATAGGACACAAAATTAATAGGAACAATATCATATATCATATTACAAGAAGATGGGGTAATCTTAGTGTTCACCTCCCAACTATAGGTCAATTGCAAACTTGCACCCTAATTATAACAATGGCAATTTACATACTCTAACTTTTAAAAATTATCAATATGCACTCCTTTTAAATCAGCCGTTAAGTCAAATAAAATTGTATGTAAAATGATCGAAATGTCTTTCAAGATAATTTTAAAAAAAAAATAAATATTTGAGAAATAAATTAAAAAAATATATAGATTAATCGATAGTTTTATTGAAAAAATATTTCATTTTCTTACTATCAATTTTTTTTTATGAATTTTTAATAATTTTATTTTGAATGATCATTTTGATCATTTTACATTACTTTCTATCTAACTTAACGGTTGATTTAGACAAGAGCATATATTAATGATTTAAAAAAAATTATAATTAAAGGGACGAATTTATAATTAATCTATAATTAAAAGCCGAACTATAATATTATATCCATTCATCTCAATATATTTTTTTTTGGGAAAAAATACACTTTTCACTCACAAACTACTGGGGTAGTGACACATTGTACCCCAAACTACCATCTTTAAGACATTACACCCTTAAACTACTAATGTTAGACACTTTGTACCCTAAACTACCGACTTTAACATATTACATCCTTCAACTACTAATATTAAATACTTTACACCCTCTATTTGACAATAATACTTTTGAAAAATTAATAAATTGATAATATCTTTAATATATGTAAAATAGGTTAAGGATATTATTTTTATTTTAGTATAAAAATTTGATAAAATATGTAAAATATTAAAAAAATTAATAATTAAAAAAAATAATAATTAAAAAAAATTTAAAAAGTGAAAAGTCTAAAATTTACTGTAGTTGTTTGGGTGAAAGTATATTTTTCCCAATTTTTTTGGATGTCCGGATCATCTCTTTGACTTCTTCGTCCGTTCGATTGTCGTGTTGCAGAAGTAACGTTTAATGTTGGGGCCATCATGTGCATGCCAGGACAAAAAAAAAACAAAACCGCATGCCAGGACAGTACCTAACCCAATTGCCATCCGTCACCCACTTGAAGATCTCCCTCTGAGGAGCCGCCCAACCCAAAATTGTCAAAGCACTGTTCGGTCGTCTCCAATCAGTCATCAAAACAAACCCTCTGTCTTAATTCTCACGACATTCTCAAAATTTTCCAACCAAAAAACAATCTTGATTTGCAAACAAAACGAAAGCCGACGCAGTTTGTAGATCTTCTTATCTATCTACACAAAAGAAGAAAAGTCGAACAGAGCGTGAGTCTGAAGAAGATATGGAGAAGCAGAGACCAGTTGCGACGGTAGCATCTTCAAAGAATGTGCCTTTGGATCCTCCGCTTCATGCGATCGGATTCGAGTTCGAAGACTTATCTCCTCAAAGGGTGTCTGGCCCGCCTTCATGTTACCTACACATGCTGCCAGGTCCTTTATCCCCTGCCCCCCTATCTTTCTTTCTTTGTTTTCCATTCTTGCTTCTTCTATTTCTGGGTAAGTAAATTCTTGCTTATTTATTTGACCGTGAAGTAGAAATTGACGATTTTTTCTGCCATTACATGAATATGGTGCTCAAAAACAGCCATTTAAGGTGCTACACGGTGGAGTATCGGCTCTGATAGCTGAGGGACTGGCAAGCATGGGAGCCTACCTTGCTTCTGGTTTTCAGAGGGTGGCGGGGATTCAACTTAGCATCAACCATGTGAAAAGCGCTCAGCTTGGTGACCTTGTTCTCGCTGAGGCTACCCCTCTAAATGCTGGCAAAACCATTCAGGTACCGTTCCCCTGTATAATTTCGTCTCTTTCCCATTCCATTATTTTCGATGAAGTCCCAACAGTAAGAAGATATTATGGACATTCGTTGCGCTACTACAAGCTTTGCATACTCTATTGGAAAACCCCGCACATAATTTCGCCTCAGAAAACGTGTAGCATCTCAGCAAGCAGGGTTGTTCACCATCTAAAGGAACTAACAACTTCCAATTTTAATCATTGCTGTCGGGCCTTGTAAAACAACCAATTACTTTCTTTAAACCTCCTCTTAGTGAT
Organism: Morella rubra; assembly: GCA_003952965.2. Taxonomy (NCBI): domain Eukaryota; kingdom Viridiplantae; phylum Streptophyta; class Magnoliopsida; order Fagales; family Myricaceae; genus Morella; species Morella rubra. The sequence continues at coordinate 26,126,904 of CM025853.1, read as the reverse complement.
ATGAATAGAAACTATTTTGGGGCAGGTGTGGGAAGTGCGACTCTGGAAGATTGATCCTTCAAATTCACAGAGCAAATCCTTGGTGTCATCATCTAGGGTCACTCTTCTATGTAACATGGGTGTGCCGGAGGACGCAAAAGATGTGGCTGAGACTATAAGGAGACATGCCAGATTGTGAAACACCCCCCCCCCCCCCCCCCCGCTGTACTAAATTTGAATAAATTTTGCAGATTATGCACTTTTACTCGTTGGCAGCAAAGTGGCAATCAAATCAAGGGCTTGCTCCTCGTGATTCATAGTTTGTGAGCAAAAATGTAAACAAACGAATCAGTCCTAGCAAAATCACTGATAGTGCTCGGTTGTGATCCCTCGAATATGTGACACCCCACTATGCAATAGTGAGCTTCTTTACTATGCTCTTGTTCCCAAAGAATCCCCGATTTAAGTCCTCGAGTGAGCAATGTTTCATCCCAAATTGAAGTGTCCTTTCCAAGGAGAAATGGGTTGATGGAGTTCTTAATACCTAGAACTTTTGTTAAGACTCTCACCAAACATGTGGTAGGAGCAATGCATGATACTTCTCGCAAGAAACATGATGAGTGAAAATAGCAGTCTGATCAGGCTCTACCCTGTGTAAGCAAGGACTAAATGAAATATGATTTAGTCATTAGAGAGAAAATTAGTCTTCGAAATATCCACCACAAAACCATTATGCAGGAAAAAGAAAGAGACGACACGCTGCAGGACACTTGCAGAAGGAGAGTTATTCGAGTCTTAATCAAGAAAGCATTAACTACCGTTATGCTGACTGAGTTCGACATAAAATAATGAAAAGAAATTGCCCATATTACCATGTCAACCTAATGCATTCGTCTTCAAATTGTATTTGACTACTCTGGGTGTGAGTGGATAGCTTGAGGTCAAACAAATATTTTCAGTTTGGAATGTCTGAATTCGATCCACCACCCGCATACCGGATACCTCCAACATAGTTGGTATTTGGGTTCGCCCGGTTAGAGATTGATTTAAGTATTTGCCGCGTGGTGCTCGCCTTATGTGCATAGCTGGTTTCTTTTTCCTTTATGTGCACCTTTTGCGGAAGACACCGGCTCCGGCTCTAAGGACCAGGACCCTTTCATGGCAGCGCATTCAAGCTGTCTAACCTTGCTTCTCGAAAAACCAACCCCAGAGCCAGAGTTTGGCATGCAGATCTCCCGTCCTAGAATAAAAGAACATTGGTGTTAGAAATTCACCTAATGGTGGGTATTGAAACCGATGAAATTAGAATAGAAAATTTCAGTTGTGTTCTGAAATTAGAACCGGAATGTAATTTTTTATTCCGGTTTGGTATGTGGGCTTTTTGAGATATTTTTTCTCAGGACCTAACGAGCTAAAAATATTTTTTAGACCGAATTTTTGGAAGATTTTTCTATTATTTATCATAAATTAACAATAAATGCAAACATTCAACTACAATCTAGATTCTAAAATATACATTCAAAAAAATTTGATACTTATCATATGTTATACGTTATTTTGAACAATATATCTTTATATATATTAAAAAAAAATTGGAATCGAAAAATTTCGGTAGTTTTAAGTTATTCATCATAAATTAACAATTAATGTAAAATTTTCATCCAAAATCTAGATTATAAAATAACATTCAATCAAATTACATATGTTAATGTTACTTTATTTTGAGCACTATTTTTATTTTTTATTTTTAGAAAAATTGGAATCGAAAATTTCGGTAATTTCGCTAAAATTTTCAGTTATAATTCTGATTCTAAAAATTGTTAAAAATGAATTTTAGTTTCGGAAATTTTTGGAATAGGAAGCAGAACCGGAATTCTGAATCTTTACGGAATTTTTTCTCACCCTTGAATCCACCACACTTTATAAAAGGAGAGATAAGAGCTTTACAAGGTAACTAATAACGACTCCTAAACTATAGGAACAGATCACTAAAGTTTAGTAGACACAACACATCCAGCTCAGTCATTAACTAGAATAGTGCCGTTTGAATGAGTGCCTGATTCTCCAGCTAATCTTTTTGATATCTCTGAGTTGGTAGGATTTGAATTCAGCTGATATGTCTGGTATTAACCTCGAACTAACCCCTACTAACTGGCTTGTTATTCTTAATTATGATGAAAGGGTGGTACTGTTCTTAAAGTTTTTGATTAAGATATTGTTTGGTTAGGCTGGCATTGACGTAAAACTACTTGTTTAGGACAGCAAAACTGTCGAGACACGCCCATTTATCGAAAGGCCTAACCAAGCTGATAAGCACCCTTGAGGAGGGGTTGAAGCTTCCGCAGAAGAGAGACGATGAGCTCTTAAATGATATTTACCCAATTCACTAAACTGGCAACCAATCCAACTAGAAGATGAGTATAGACTGGATTTGCATCACATTCCATATGGAAACAGAAGGGAGACAAACTCTGACTCATAAGCAACAAATAAACTAAAATTGATTACAGTCTGTCCCTTACTACCAACTATCTATTTACAATTTACACTCTTAACTGTTAATTTGAATCAAAATTATTATTTTAATTTAATGAAATAAAGAATTTACTCAAATAAAGTATAACAATTGGGTGAAGCTGAGCCATCACTCAGCCAGCTCTTTTTAGCCAACTTCTTCTCACTCCCAAAGCGACCAAATCTTGAACGGTTAAATTTGTTTCTTTTAAATCTTCAGCAGAAATTTATAATAATATAGAATCGAGCATCTTTCAAATGGAATCTTTTCTGAATATGTATTATTTATTCCTTCTGGACTAATTAATGCAATCTGGGAATTCTCCAAGGTCGGCCATTTTTTTTATATTACTAGAAATTACGTATCTTCCTCACATGGTGGAAATCAAAATAATATAAGTAAAGATAAAAGGTTTCAAAGAGTCAATTTCAAACTCATCAGGATCCCTATCGGTTGCAACTTCCCAGCTCACACCTCTGTTTTCCAGTTGACTGTTTGTTGTTTCAATATAATAAAAGGAAGAAGAAGAGCACAATTGCTCCTTATCCACTAATTTGCGTTCATCCAAGCACTTGAAAACCTTTGAAATGTACCGTTTTGTATAGGTGGTTATTTGAAAATTTTCATTCGTGGTGTTTTATTTTCCAGCTTTTGCTATTTAAGAATGTTTTATCATGTTAACTACCATCCGTCTATATTGCCAAATCAGCATCGATCAGGACTATGACAATCAACATCAACAGACAGATAGTGGTTGGAAGAATGGGGAACTCTATGACACGGATGGTTTCAATTCAAGAAGATAGAACTTGGGGAACATTAAAGCTTCTAGTCAAACAGGTACGCAGAATCTGAGGGAAAAGGCAATCGAGGGCGGCTATATGCATTTGGTAGGACCTAATAGAAAAATGGTAGGTAGGTTTAGGCGTGTAATTTTCATTTATGGCTTGATGTTGTAGGAATGAGACCATCTCCAAATTTTTTTTTCTCGAATTGGACCAATCATGCAGGAAAAGGATTACCGCCCAAACCAAAGACTACAAGGACAATCATCTAAGTCAAAATCAAGAAAATATTAATGATTAATATAGGATAGTGAGGCCAAACCTATGCGCTTTTAAGAACTGTTGTTTCCTTATATTTCATTACAAGAGATTAAAATTATTTTGCCAGAAAAATCCCAATCAAGCTTGAAATCGGTACCTGTGAGCCCATCAAGTGGCCCATAAATTGTCCGGGTATAGGAGTAGCATGCGACCATTAAGCTCATGCCGGCTAGGCAGCTTATCTAATTCCTAACCCAATCTACCTCGCGACCCCTCTAGTCCCTCAAATTAATTAATTGTCCATACCGATCTCTGGGGTAAGTGGGAGCCGTGTCATTGACTGCCCACTCTTCCGGCAATCGTCTCTTTCAATTCTTGGGACCCGTTTAGAATTTGCGGGGCTTTGGACCCACCTATAGTAAAAGCTTTAAGCGACTCAATGTATAGGCTGTTCAGTGCCACCAGAAAAATCCGGTGGCACCGGCACCAGACATCGGCATCGGGTTGCCGGTACCCGGCTTTACCGGTGCCGGTGCCGGTTTGAAGTTTTTAACAAAACCCGGTGCCGGTCCCGGTTCCAGGGTTACCCGGCACCGAGTTCCCGGGTACCGGACACCGGGTTTTGTTATGTTTTTTTTTTTTTTTTTTAAATAGCAAAACTGTGCGTTTTGCTGTGCATCCCCCTCTTAATAGGGTTAGTCTCCTGAGTCCCGACCGATCAGAAAATTCTCCCCCCCCCGCAAGTCTTTGAGCCCCTCCCCCGTCCGTTTGACAGGTACCCCCCCCCCAGCGAGCCTGCGCCTTGCCCCTCCCCCCCCCCCGCCCCGGCGCCTGTGCCCTGCCCCTCCCCCCTCACCTGCGAGTCTCTCTCTCTCTCTCCCTCCTCCCTCCCTCCTCCCTCTCCTTCTCCCCAACCACGAAGCCTGCGCCCTGCCCCTCCCCCCCTCGCCTGCGAGTCTCTCTCTCTCTCCTCCCTCCCTCCTCTCCTTCTCCCCGACCACGACGCCTGCGCCTGGAGGATTTTGCCCGAGTGCCGTGTGTGTGCAACTGTGTATTTGTTTAGGTATGTTAAAATCACTAAGTTTGTTAATTTCAATTTGTTGTATTGAAATTATTAGGATATATGTTATTGTTGAATGTTTTTTTCATTATTTATTATTTTTAGGGTTTGTAATTGAATAAATTTGGAAGTTTAAGAAAACAAGAAAAATAAATTTTTTTTAGGGTTTTTAGGATTTGTTAATTTCAATTTGTTTTATTGAAATTATTAGGATATATATTATTGTTGAATGTTTTTCCATTATTTGTTGTTTTTAGGGTTTGTAATTGAATAAATTTGGGAAGTTTAAGAAAACAAGAAAAATAAATTTGTTTTTAGGGTTTTTAGGATTTGTTAATTTCAATTTGTTTTATTGAAATTATTAGGACATATATTATTGTTGAATGTTTTTTCCATTATATGTTTTTTTTAGGGTTTGTAATTGAATAAATTTAGGAAGTTTAAGAAAACAAGAAAAATAAATTTGTTTTTAGGGTTTTTAGGATTTGTTAATTTTAATGTGTTTTATTGAAAATATTAGGACATATATTATTGTTGAATGTTTTTCCATTATTTGTTGTTTTTAGGGTTTGTAATTGAATAAATTTGGGAAGTTTTAAATTTGTTTTTAGGATTTGATTATTGAAATTATTTATATTAAAATTTTAAATTGTTTGGGAAGTTTAAGAAAACAAAAAATAAATTTGTTTTTAGGATTTGTTAATTTTAATGTGTTTTATTGAAAATATTAGGACATATATTATTGTTGAATGTTTTTCCCATTATATGTTGTTTTTAGAGTTTGTAATTGAATAAATTTAGGAAGTTTAAGAAAACAAGAAAAATAAATTTGTTTTAGGGTTTTTAGGATTGTTAATTTCAATTTGTTCTATTGAAATTATTAGGATATATATTATTGTTGAATGTTTTTTCCATTATATGTTTTTTTTAGGGTTTGTAATTGAATAAATTTAGGAAGTTTAAGAAAACAAGAAAAATAAATTTGTTTTTTAAGGGTTTTGAATTTTATATATTGGAGTTGATATTGCTTTATATTGGTGATCAATGTACGATTGTATTTAATTTAGTGTCACTGCTAAACCCTCTGTTGTTAATTTGCAGATGGACACTCCACCACAATCACAGTCATCTGCAGCCTGCATGTAGTAGTGATACTGCTATGTCGCCCTCAGTATCGTGTCTGGTTGTTGGGTCCACTCCGGATTCTGAGACAGTGGGTCAATGGGTGGTGATGTAAGTGGACGACCACCACACCCTGAACCCAAAAAGAGGAAAAACTCGAACCCTTCTGATGTATGGCTGCATTACACCAAGGTACCTAACTCTGATCCACCTAAAGCAAAATGTAATTATTGTAAAAAAGATTTTATGGCTCATCACAAGAATGGGACATCGGGGTTATGGCAACATCACAATATTTGTCCATATTTCAAGAGAAAAAAGGGGGGTCAGTTAGATGTTGGGCAGATGTTTTTGACTCACGATGTTGAGAAGTCAACGGGGTCTGATGTTGGAACGATGGGGGTGACACATAAGTTTTGTGAGAAGACTATTAAAGATCTGATTGCTAGGATGATAATTATCGATGAGATGCCTTTTATTGTAGTTCAGAAACATGGATTTAGGAATTTAATTCATTATCTGGAGCCTAGATTTAAAATGCCATCTAGGATAACAATTATGAGGCTTTGCATGAAACTTTATTTGAAGGAGAAGGAGAAGTTGAAGCATCTGATTCGAACGAATGGGTATAGAGTGTCTTTTACCACAGACACTTGGACATCGATTCAAAATTTTAATTATATGTGTGTGACTGGACACTTCATGATGCTAATTGGACCTTGCAGAAGAGAATTTTGTCTTTTAAGAGGGTGCAAGATCATAAGGGGGTTAGTATTGCTAAGGAAATAGAAGATTGTATGAATGATTGGGGGATACAAAAGATCCTTACAATAACAGTTGACAATGCCTCCTCTAATGACACTGCCATTGACCATTTAAAGAGAGGCAATTGCAAAAAGATACTCTAGATGTAGGGAGGATTGTTTGTGGCCATGAATTCCTACACTTGAGATGTTGTGCACATATTTTGAATTTGATTGTGTCTGAGGGGATGAAAGAGGTTGATAAGTCAATTGCTAAGGTTCGGAATATGATTAAGTATGTTAAGTCATCACCCCAAAGGTTAGACAAGTTTAAAGAATGTGTGCAGATTAAAGAGATTACATTTACTCAATTTTTGACTCTTGATGTTACACTCGTTGGAACTCAACTTATTTGATGTTGGATGTGGCTTTGAAGTATCGAGAGGTATTTGAGTTGATGTTGGATGAGGATGGGCATTTTATATTGTATTTGGGTGAAGAGGGGCATGGGAGAAGAGGATTAGGCCCCCCACACTCGAGGATTGGGAGCACATCCGTCATTTTGTAAAATTCTTGAAGTTATTTTATGAAGTAACAATAAGAATGTCGGGATCAAATGTGTCTACAGCTAATGTCTACTTGGAGGAGTTGGCTAAGATACATAGCCATTTGGACAAGTATTCTTCTAGTAATGATACTTTGCTTAAAGAGATGGCATCCCGCATGAAAACGACAAGTATTGGGGTGATTTGATGATAGTGAATAGACTTTTATTTGTTGCAGCATTGCTTGATCCAAGAAACAAGATGGTTGTACTGAATTATTGGTTTAAGAAAGTAATGGGAGAAGTGAAAGGCGAAGTTATGGTATTGAATGTGAAGGGTACTTTAGAACGGTTGTTTATGGAATATAACAATGGCAACCATGGTAGTGTCGGGGAGGTGGGTGACAGTGATAGTGTGACTTTGGGGGATAATGAGGATTGGGATGAGTTTGATCTTGTAAGGGCTGCTAGCCAAATTTCAGACTCAAATCTGAGGTGGAGAGATATTTATCAGAGTCAGTTGAATCAAAGGCTCCTTCATTTAAAATTTTGCTTTGGTGGAACGTTAACTCTCATAAGTATCCTATCCTTGCCCGCATAGCTCGGGACGTGTTGGCAATTCCTATTACCACTGTACCTTCTGAGTCAGTATTTAGCACTGGAGGTCGGATATTGGATCCTTTTCGGAGTTCATTGGCCCCAAAAACTGCAGAAGGTCTCATTTGTGCTCAAAATTGGATGAGATGTGATCCTATTGTGGAGGAGGAGGACATGACTTCTGATATGACAGAAGATCCACAAACTTATACGATTGACTCAGGTAATTTTATTTCTGTTTTTGTTAGTTTATTAGTTTGAATAATATTTTTATTTTTATAAATTATAACTTGGTGTATTTAATATATTGTGTAGAGTTACCTATCTTGGCGACGGAGATCGAGGAGTAGGGATTTGAAGGAGTTACCCATCTTTACGATGTTCTTACAATTACTTCTCTAAGATTATTGTTTTTTATTTTATTGGTTGAGACTTTACATTCTCATCTTGTTGTGATGTTCTCTAAGTTTATTGATTTTAGATTTTATTAGTTTGAACTTTAAATTCATCTTATTATTTTTAAGATGATGTTTAATTTTATTGATTTTGGATTTCATTAGTTTAGATTTTAATGATATGTGATTAATGGACCAAAAGAAAAAAGATAAAAAAATACATTGACCAAATGTGTAAAATGCTAAAAAAATGGCCTAATATGAATGTAGGATAACCGGAAACCACCGCCACCGCCCGCTAAGAGCCGGTTTTTGCCCTTAACGGTATAGGTGTAGGTGGTAATTATTTAAAAACCGGTTTATCCGGTGTAGGTGCCGGTTTTGGCCAAAACCAGCACCTACACCGGGGTTGAACAGCCCTATCAATATATACCCCTTTGAACTTTAAATAATGTTATAATAGGCTTTTTGTCCTGATACTTGGCCTCGCTGAATCGTTTGTATTCGACACGATTGTAAGTTTTTGTGAAATGAGATTCATGTTTGCTTTAAATAAAAGAAAAAAAAAAAGAATAAATTTTCTATACCACTACTTGGGTCTTGAGCCTCTCCCAAGGACCAATCGAGCATAGAAGATGCCTCTCTCGAGAGAAGACATGGAAAAGCAGAGGCAAGCTGCGAAAGCAGCGTCGTCCAAGAATGGGGCTCTGGATCTCCCTCTTGACGCAATCGGATTCGAGTATGAACACATATCCCCCCAAAGAGTATCAGGCCGCCTTCGTGTTACCCACACATGCCGTCAGGTTAACCCACTTCATTCTTCTCCAATCCCCCGCTCCCTACCCCCACCCCCACCCCCGACCTTTTCCTTTTGTTCCTCTTTCTTTTTAGATCGTACATATTGATTTGACTACGAAGTAACTGTTTTGGATTTCTTCTGCAATTATATGTAAACGTTGCAAAAAAACAGCCGCTCATGATGCTACACGGCGGGGTATCGGCTCTTATAGCTGAGGGTATCGCAAGCACGGGAGCCCACATTGCTTCTGGTTTCAAGAGAGTGGCTGGAATTCATCTCAGCATCAACCATGTGAAACGCGCTGAGCTTGGTGACCTTGTGGTCGCTGAGGCCACCCCTGTTAACGTTGGCAAAACTATCCAGGTTCCTTTCCACTGTATATTTGTCTCTTTCCAGTTCCATTCTACTCGAAAAAGTCCTCACAGAAGATATTATTTTGGGCATTTCGTTGCACTAATTCAAGCTTTGCATACTTGATTGAAAACGCTGCACATAATTTCATCCCAGAAAACGAAGCATTTGAGCACACAGGTCCTTTGTACTGCACCGTCTAATGGAAATTATATAACCAAATCCAACATTAACCATTGCTTGAGGGCCTTGTGAAACAACCTATTAGTAATTCTGTACAGCCTCTGTTTTCTGTCAGGAATCTGCAATAACTAGTTAGTTCATAATAACATGAATCCTTGTCCCCTAACTAGTTAGTTAATGGCGATTTTGGGCAGGTGTGGGAGGTGCGACTCTGGAAGATTGATCCTTTAAATTCGCAGAGCAAATCCCTGGTGTCATCATCGAGGGTTACTTTGCTCTGTAACATGCCTTTGCCGGACTATGGAAAAGCTGCCTCTGAAAATATCAGGAGACGTGCCAAATTGTGAACCCGCTGTACGAAATTTGAATAAATTTGTAAATTACAAACTCGTTACTTTAGCAGCAAGGCGAAAAGAATGTAAGATCGAGGGCTTCAAAGGCAAAGACAACAACATAATAAAAGAAGGTCATGTTTGACAGTGACACAAAGATAGCAACAAAGAGATACTTAATAGAAACACAACACAATTTTACTATCCAATAATTCAACTAGGGATTCTCGATTTATAATCATACTGACAAATACAAGAACATAAGTTTTGGAACAACATTTCAGTAAAGTTAAGGATAGGTTCAGAAAAGTTGCCAGCGCCCTACCAATTTACGGCATTAATGTTTTCAATGTGTTTTCTGATGTGTGAGTAATTTATTGCAGGTTTATATCCACGAGGAAAATAGGATGCGACGTTTTTGTTTTCTTTGTTTGTTTATCCTATTTTGTGCCGAGTTAATGTTTGTTATCATTATAAATTTTGAGATACAGTCTTCTTTTCGGAAAAAAAAAAAAAAGAAGCCACCTTAGGCCATTCATTTATACTCGAATCTCAAAACAGTGCTCTCATCAAGAATTCAAAAAGAGAACAACCAATGCCATAGTAAGCTCAGTCCTAAGCCAAAAAAAAAGAAAGATTTTTACCCTCTAATTATGAGATCACTGCACTTTACACATAAATTTTTTTTTTTTTATTATTTTAAGCACTTTACATTATTCATGTAATTAATTTTGTCATTTTGGATGGAAAGATATTTTTTTTTACCCTTCAAATGAAGCGCCCGCCTAGTTTTTAGCTAGCGATAATTAAGGTCAAGGGTAAAATTACTATTCTAGAGGATAAAAAATTGCTCCTTGAAACATTTAAAAGGAAGGTGCAAAGTGTTTGAAATTAATAGCTAAAGTATATATTGTAAAGTATCCTCCATAATTACAAGGTGAAAAATATATTTATTCTTAAAAAAATTAATCAAGATAATTAACCTTGCTTAGAGAAACAGAAATAGGTAAAAAAATCAACAGAATAATGATTTTAGCTCACAAGTTTGAATCGGGCTTGAAAACTAAGTTACTCAACATCAATCAAGACTACGATAATCAACATCAAAAGACAGACAGAGTGGTTGTAAGAATGAGGAATTCTAACCCCCAGGGGTTTGGTCTGGTGGTAAGGCTGCAGCTTGAGTTCTCACATGTCCCAAATTCGAGCCCCAACACTGCCCTTATCGCTCTTGACTTAAATTGGAGTGTGTTGAGTAGGGTCCTGACACATGCCCCGAATTAAGTTGTAGGGCCGAATACATGAAGTGATCCGACCTTAGAAGCTCCTGAGTTATCAAAAAAGAAAAAAAAAAAAGAAGAAAAAAAAAGAAAAAAAAAAGAGGAACTCTATGACCCGGATTGTTTGAATTCAAGACGGTAGAACTTAGGGAACATTAACACTTCTAGTCAAATAGGTACGCTGAATTTGTGGAAAGGGCAATCGGGGGCGACCTTACGCTTTTGGTTGATTGATGACTTCCGTTTGGCTGGCCTATTGCCTTCTCTTTCTTAATTGAAAATGGTAGGTTTCTTGCAGAGAGTGGCGTCACCGTTAGGCATGACCCCCGAAAAAGAGGAAAAAAGAAAATAGTGAACCTGCCTTTAAACATCAAGCTGTTAATTTATTCTTTTTTTTTTTGAAAAATACACATTTCACCCAAAAAAATTATCGGAGTAGTAACATATTACATTCTAAACTACCATATTTAAGATATTACACCCTCAGACTATCAATATTAGACACTTTACACTCTAAACTACCCACTTTGACACATTACACCCTCCAACTACTAATATTAAACACTTTGCACCCTCCATTTGATAATAATACCCTTGAGAAATTAATAAATTGACAACAATATCTTTAATATATGCAAAATGGGTCAAGGACATTATCGTCATTTTATTCTAAAAATTTGATAAAGGGTGCAAATGTTAAAAATTGGTAGTTAGATGGTGCAATGTGTCAAAAATTGATAGTTTAGGGTGCAAAGTGCAAAACCATGGTAGTTTATGGGTGAAAGTGTATTTTCCTCTTTTTTTTTTTTTTGGGAATGTTGTTTGGATGTCAATCCCAAATATTTAACTTTATAAAATAATTTCTTTCTCTATTAAATTTTTTTTTTTATCATAATAAACATAAAATATTCATTAAAATAATCTCTCTCTTCACTTTTTTATTATTTCCTATCAAAATTTTTAAACTCTCAAAATTTTGACATCCAAATACCAGGGCTATTAACTAAAAGAAAGATATGATGTTAACAAGAGAAATTGCTAAGACCTAATAGAAAAATGGTAAGCAGGTTTTAGGTGTGTAATTTTCATTTATGGCTTGATGTTGTAGGATTGAGACCATCTCCAATTTTTTTTTTCTAGAATTGGGGAGTCAGGATTTTCTCGAATTTGGGAGTATTCAGACTCGCTTTTGTATAGCTTGATGAAGTTCTACTTATAGGCACAAGATATAAGATGAATTCTCTCACATGGTATCATAAATCAACATGTACTTCTTCTCTTTCTAAACCTAATAGTAGGGGAGTGTTTTTGCCTAATATAGCGGGCAAGAATATCACTTAATCTAAAAGGTTGAGTGTTTGGCCTAATTATACTATTTTAACGTGGAAAAGTTTCGGTCCTAAAACTTCAGTCCTAACTAGTCCTAATAAGAGTTGTGATATCGCCAACAATTCCATCAATGGTCCATATTGCATTAAACAATACATTAATGGACTATTGATGGAATTCATTAATGTATTGGTAACGTCACAATTCTTGTTCGGACTTGTTAGGACTAAAGCTTTAGGACCTGGTACTTCTTTTTTATACTTCATACTTTCTTATTCACACAATGGAGGAGATTAAAAAAGGAAAACTGCTAAGCATGGGTGAATAAAAGAGTGTAATTGGCTCAAACATTTGAGCTTAAACCTTTGAGTTGAATAATAAGACTTCTAAGTTTTTGATCTCCCCAATAAGAAACTATTGGGTAGGAGTAGTCTAAATCAGGCTTTAAATTGGGTCCGCTTTGAACCCATACAGCGGCTCAAGGTTTCCTTTGATATTTGAACTTGGCCACTCAAAGACGTTAAAGATGAATAGCACATTCCTTACAAAATTGGCCAATCATGCAGGAAAAGGACAGAGGATTCATAGTAAATTAATTGGTGGTGCCCTCGATCACCCGAAGTATTTTTCTTTTTGAAGAGGTTGATCTTCAAAGAATTTTCACTTCGTTTGTTTGTGCGGTTGATTATCTCTGTACCTTTATCTCTTAATCTTGATTTTTAAATTGTTAATCTTGGTTAAAGGGATATTCTGATTTCTGCTATCTGTTATCGAAGTTAGTTAGACAGTTCTATTAACCTTGGTAAAATAGAAAGTAGATTATATTTCTGTTCATTATAAGCTGCGTTGTTTTTATGATAAAGATTGAAAGTGATTGTATAGATTGGGTCTAAACTTCAATTGTCAATCGTTTAAGTAAAAATCAAGAAAACATTAATAATTAATATAGCAAAGTGAAACCAAACAAACCGTCCTTTCGAGCTTTTAGGCTCATGTTTCCTTTGTCACCTTCGTTGTTTATTATCTGCTCTGAAGTGCTGTCCAGATTACTATTAAGGGAGGAACGAATAGGAAGATTGAAAGGTATCAAGGTAGGCCGTGCTGCACCAAGTGTTTCCCATCTATTCTTCGCGGATGATTTTCTTTTATTTGCAAAGGCTACGATTCGAGAAGCAACAAAGCTGGATGAGTGCCTTGGTAAGTATATGGCTTGGTCGGTTCAAAAGGTTAATCAAGATAAATCATCCGCGCACTTTAGCAAAAATTTTCGTGGGCAGCAAGTCTTACCTATTCTGGAACAGCTGCAACTGAAAAAATTGCCAACAAAAGCCAAGCATCTTGGGCTCCCATTGGTCATCCCTCGTGCGAAGGCAGGTGCTGCTGCCGACATAAGGGAGAAGTTTATTTAGAAGATTACGGGTCGGAAGGCAAAGGTGCTATTTCAAACTGGATGTACAATGATGATTAAGATTGTAGCTGGTGCAATTCCCTCCTATCTAATGAGTTTTTACTCAATGCCAAATTCTTGGTGCAAATATATTGATAGAGAACTGAAGAACTTTTGGTGGGGTATAAGGCTGAGAAACCACAAAATCTTTCATTAAAGGCTTGGAAGACAATATGTATACCAAAAAGGGAGGGAGGTTTGGGCATGCGGATTACTTCAGAGGTTAATTCAGCTTTGGTGTCTAAGTTGGCCTTGAAAATGATGACAAAAAGTGATAGTTTGTGGGTTCGGGTGTTAGGTGGGAAATATTTTCGTGGAAAGACATTTTAGGAAGCAGAGGTGGCAGACACAGATTCCTGGATCTAGAAGAGTATCATACAAAACCGTAAGGTTTTGGTGGGAGGAATGTGTTTCAAGGTGGGGAATGGCACGGACATATTAGTTTTGAGGGACCCTTGGGTTTTTTCATTGCCTGGCTTTTAAGTCGGTGCTTTGGGAGGGGGCCATGCTTGAAAAAGATGATATGAAGGTCAGTGACTTAATGTTAGGGGAAGATAAGCGCTGGGATGGAGAGAAGATAAGAAGGCTGTTTACCTAGGAGTCAGGAGAAGCCATTTTACAGCATTGAGTACCAGAAGACGATCTGCCAGACAATATTTTTTGGCTAATTGAACAAGCGGGAGAGTTTTTCGTAAAATCTGCTCATCGAACCCTGGTAGCACAAATGTGTCCTGATTCGAGCCCTCTGCAACGGGGAGATTGGCGAGACCTGTGGCCACTAAAGATTTATTATCGGCCAAAGTTATTGCTATGGAAGGTGGTGTGGGATATTCTTCCGAAAAAATGTAAAGTAGCAAACCGAATAGGGAGTAGAGTGGCTGAGGAGGAAGAGCTGCTATGTTCACTCTGTGGAGATGGACTTGAGTCTCTTCATCACTTGTTATTGTAGTGTCCTTATAGTCGTGCCATTTGGAGTGAGTCCCCTTAGCAACTCAACATTGCAGCACTCGGTGACGGCTCTGTATGTGAATGGGTCCAGAAAATTTTACACTCGAGTCAGAACATTGGGATACCGCTGGAGAAGCAATATTTTTTTCCAGCTGTTTGCAGTGAATGCGATTGATATGGTATGGAGCAGCAGGAACCGTGCCGTGCATGAACAGAAAGGATGTGAGGCTACAGAATTAGCTTTGTGAGTGAGGCAGCTGAGTTGGGAGCACCGAGTAGATTGGATATAGAAATTGGACCCGTCTTCTATACAGCCATGGCAACCACCTTCGGAGGATGTGGTGAAGGTGAATGTCGATGTCGCAATCATAAATGATTTTACAGTGGTAGCGCTATGATCAGAGATCACCAGGGTAAATTAAGAGGTTTTAAGACTGCTAAAATCCGAGCTGTTGAGCCACTGGCAGGAGAGGTAGAGGTTGCGAAAATGGGCGTGGAGTTAGCTTATCAACGGGATTTTTAGAATATTATTCTTGAAGGTGATTCTAAGATAGTCATGCAACCCTTCAACACTATCGCCAGACTAAAGAGTGGAGAATTCCCAATATTGTGAGGGACATTCACGATTCTATACAGCAGCGGTAGGTTTGGAATTAATTTAGCCATATTCGTTGGGGTGCAAATATGGTGGTGCACAGTTAGCTCGATGGGCCGCCACTGAGTTGAACTCAAGAGACAATCCCTATACTTTTGAGTACTTTCCTAATTTATCTTGATTGTCTGATAGGACGGACCCCTTTAATATTTCTTTGTGGTTATTTATGAATAAGACTATCAGTTTTGATTTTAAAAAAAAAGAATATAGCGCAAAGGTTTTCAATGCAATGAGCATCAAATAAAGAGATAAAAGACATAACTTGATTAGAGAAAATATATTAAAACTGCAGAATGACCTCGCGATCGATCGAGGAGCAGCTAGATCATGGCAATGTCCAATGGGTATGGTTTTTAAATCCCTCAGTTCACAGCTAGATCATGGAACTGCAAGCCCTTCAGCAATGGACCGAATTCCCGTTAGCGAGGTGAAGAGTGCAGCTCTCTGGCGCTAAGCAACAGTTGCACTGTGGATCGAGCTTCTTGTCCCCTGAAGATAGGAATGTCATGTACCCCTGTCGTCAATTTTTGACTTTGCTCTAATTAAGGAGCTTACAGATGCTCGCAAGATCCTAATTCCCTTCTGTGTTTAAATTATAAACCTTGAAAGTACTCTGTTCCAGTACAGGTTATCGTTTGTTTGGGCAAGTTGGTCATATCTGTAAAGTTCTTATAATGTTGATTTTAGTTCACAAGGAAATTAGGGATCTTCCTCACAATTTGCAGATATGATCAGCTGCATGATATATAACATTAATATTTCACTTTATTCATGAGTCCGAAAGGTAAAAATCCCATCACACTCCATGAAAGTAACTGTATCAGATCATTATTCCACAAAGGTCCTCTCATGGAACCGCAACCCCTTCAGCAATGGACAGAAGTCCCATCAGCGAGGTGAAGAGTGCAGTTCTTTGGAGCTAAGCAACAGTTGCACCGTGAATCAAGCTTCTTGTCACCTGAAGATGGGCATGTCATGTACTCCACGTCTAAGCAAAAACGTGGGCAAACACGGGCACTGATCTTCTCTGGGTTATTGCCCAGTAATATTGCACCTGCAGGTCACTTCCAAAAGTAAGAAATGGTCTTGCAAAAAATTACGACGCCGGAAAAATTATAATCTACAATATGGGATCGAGGGACCATGTAGTTAAAATAAGATCTGCAAACGTTACTGATTAATTAATAGCTCTTTCAGCATCATGCCGAAGATGCGATACACAATGATCAGGATCATTTGAACCGGTTCATGAGGGTAAGGGACTCAGAGACGAAATCATTCTCCTTCCCCCTCCCCTCCACCCATTGAGCAGACCCAAAATCCTTCATATCTCAGCATCATGATTCATGAAAGCAGAACATACAAAGGGATCGAAAAACTTACAAAAAAATAAAAAATTTGAAAACGAAGCCAGAACTGTACTTACCATAGACAAGGAGAAGAACGGTTAAACCAAGGTACTCGGCCATGGTTCCGTGTGTAGTTTTGAAGGTGCTAGCATCGCATATTTATTGTAATTAAACAGAAGCGAATATTCCACGCTTAGACGCTGTTTTCTCAGCTATAATCATCACTAGGGGAGGCATGATTCATCTGTATATTGAAATTAAAAGGACATGTAAGTGGCATCTGATTAAAGTCAAAGGTCATGACAGTTTAACGAGGATAATGTTGCGCGTGTGGCTTAGGCTTTTGAAACGTCAAAGTTTCACGTTGCTTTTGTCTTCTTATGACGAGATGAAGCGCAAATGAATTCTTTGTTCAACGAATACATTATTCATTAAATGCAGAATTCAACTAATACATTATTTATTAGTCAAGTCTCGAAAAGATAGTTTGTATTTTTTTAATCGAATTTTAATTCAGTTGATCATATTTTACTGGAATTTCTAAATATTGAAAGTTAAGAGAAAATACTTTTTATAAATGAAATTACAACAAAACAAACCGGGACTAAAATTATTTTGCGAGAAAAATCCCAATCAAGCTTGAAATCAGTTACCTAGGAGCCCATAAAGCGGCTCAAAGGTTTGCTGTGATTGCACTCGGCCATGTTGAAGATGAAGTTCCTTCCCAACAAAATTAGCCTCACTTGAGAAGAAGGATGGGAAGCCAAGAAAAAAAAGGAACAGAAGAAAGGATGGGAGAAGAAGAAGCAGGACACTTCATACTGAGAATTATATTCAGAATCAAGGAAACATCACCTGATTGAGTGCAACATCAAAACATGAATATTGACTGCCTCCTGTGACCGTCCCTTCCTTGTCACCCGTGGGACACGGTTTAGACCATACAATTACTTAGAAGGGAGGCGAATAGGAAACTAAAATTTTACAGCACAACGTAACACTCAAATGCAAAAATCTCAATTCAAATCTTCACACAAACAACAACGTTCAACATGAACAGGATTTGAACAATATCAATCAACTCAAAACACAGTAGATAATCACACTCTTTGATCAAATTAACAAGCTTTCAGATCAAAGAGACTTTTCCTCAAACGTTTGGTGTGCAACTAAATCTTTTTCTACTCTTTTAAACTAAGAATCACGTCCAACCAATCAAGATTCGAAATTAGCTAAATCTAATCAAAGAATAAGCAGATAAAAGAGGTAAATAATGCAAACAACCACACAAACAAGGAATACAGTCAATGTAACACTTTGCTTCTAGAATTCTTGATTGAAATAGAATTATAGTAGAGAAATGTGAGATATGGATAAACTATAATGGATTTTCATGAACGCAAGTCAATTTCGAGGATGGCAACCTCCATAAGAAAGAGAGACTGAGAGAGGGAATGCTACTCGCCAATTACATGCCTATCCCCGTGACCCAACCATCCCCTTATACGAAACAGAATGCCCAACCTCCTAAAAAACTCTAACAGCCAAGCGGAATATAAAAGACCCATTCATAAAGGGTCAGAGCACTACAACGCATAACAACCAAATACTGAAGCAACCCACAACTAAAAGAAATAGCCCACGTTATTATTTAGCCCAATGCTGCCAGCCCAATACCTTGGCCCAGCCCACTCTCCATAAACATCTAAACTCATCTAAACTCTTCCTCGTAACATCACTCCAGATCTGTCTTCCTCTCCCATTCGACCGACAGCATAACCTCTAGCTGCATATCGTGACAGTCAATTTGTTTACGAAGTGGAAAACCCTATAAGGAACTCATTTGATAGGAAAAACTACTTCAGGCACCACGCCACTTAACTAATTCACTAGAGAATCAACACTTACAATCGGTGACTTGAATACGGCAAAACCTTTGCTAAACTTACAAGACCCAATTCGAAGCAATTTAAATGACCCATTCGAACCCGCACCAAGGGGTAGACCTGAAACTCTGAATCTTCTCTTCCGTGAATTCTATCTAAAGCAAACTTGCTTCTTTGTCGATTGGAACTCTAATCCTTCAAACATCAAAACTCTGATGTCTACCCATAGGATTTTCCTTGTGGTGATTGAATTTCTTGAATAACCCAAGAGAGAGATAATCTTTGATTGTATATTCTTCAAATCATTGAGAACATCCGCTTCAAAATCTCTCAAAAGTAAATTTCTGTTTGTGTTTATGTCGTCCAAGTCTAAGTCAACGTTATGTTTCCAGGGAATAAAGCCACTTAAATACAACTGTAAAAGGTGCCAGGACTTTTAGTTCTTTCGACCAAGTCAGGGCTTGAGGTACGCTCAAGCCTTAGGTTGACTCAAAATTACAACATAATCTTCCCGACTAGCCTAGGTTAGCCCAACACAACTGGAACCACTTTAACAACTTTGTGAACTCCAGAATTCTTCACTTCTGTAATTCTTTCCAATTAATCAGCTTCACTTGATCAACTCATCCAAGACCATGTTTTTTACCCATCAAAATTGACATATAATTAAAATGCCAACATTTATACATTAATGAATTTCATCAATGGTCCATTAATATATTGTTTAATGCAATTTGAACCATTGATGGAATTCATTAATGTGTTGACAACATCACAACTCTTGTTATGACTTCTTAGGACTAAAGCTTTATAACCTGGTACTTCTTTTCCAATGTTAGACTTCATACTTTCATATTCACACAATGGAGGAGATTAAAAAAAGGTCCTAAGCATGGGTGAATAAAAGAGTATAATTGGCTCAAACGTTTGAGCTTAAATCTTTAAGGTAAATAATAAGACTTCTAAGTTGTTGATCTCCCCAATAAGAAACTATTGGGTAGGAGTAGTCTAAATCAAGCTTGAAATTGAGAGAACAAGAAGCAGGACACTTCATACTGAGAATTATATTCATAGAATCATAATCAAGGAAACATCACCTGATTGAGTGCAACACCAAAACATGAATATTGTCTGCCCCCTGTTACCGTACCTTCCTTGTCCGCATCCATTAAATTGTCCTGGACTAGGAGTAGCATTCGGACAATTAAGCTCATGCCGGGCCATCAATTAGTAAATAAATTGTCCATACTACAACTTGAGCTCTCCAATCGAGCATGCAAGATGCCTCTCTTTCTTTTCTATATGGCCAGAATGGTTTGGTGATTTCAAAGACCGAGAGGGAAGCTAAGGCACTAAAGTTATCACTTTTTCTATCTGAAGAAACGAGAAAAAAAAAACCAGAGATAAGAGTGAATTGAGTGAAGACATGGAGAAGCAGAGGCAAGCTGAGAAAGCAGCATCGTCCAAGAATGGGGCTCTGGATCGAAGCAATATGATTGAAGCAGCAAATGTTAGATTCAATCCTAACGCGAGAGGATATCAGTAAATATGTATATAGCACATCAGTGAATTTGTTGAAATTATGGAGTACCCCTTCTACGGTAATCATCAACAAATTTATGCATGCATTAACTTCTACTTATCCATTTTTCCAATCTGAAAACTTTTGTGATTAATTTTCATGTTCTCCATTGGATTCTGCAAGTGTTGAGCAACTAACGATCTATAGGTTTCAACTCTAGACAAAGATATGCTAGAGCCAACAAATATGCTAAACATCTTATTATTACTTCCATCTCATCCATATGACGATAACCTGTGCTTGGATAAAGGAAATTTGGCATACTGTTGCCTCTTGGAGGTCAAATAGAAATTACCAAAATGCTAAGAGTTAGAGCTATTGTAGATAGAACTTGAAACTCATAATTCCAATTGACGTAATAGAGGGGAAAAATGAACAAAGTATAAGTGTAACATAACTTGAGAAATGTTGGACTAAATATAGACTCTTAAAACCCTTCAAATTTTTGACAAATCTCCCTAACCTAAATAAATGAGACGTTAATTTTCTTTCCCCATCCCAAATTTATTAGTTTTTCTGTTTTCTTGTGTTGTATAAGAAGATGATTTTACTTTATTTGAAGGAGTATCTTATATAAGTATGGTTTTTGCCAAAATAACGTAATTCCTTTATGGATTCAGCAGGTTTTGAATGTCATTCGAGGTTGTATGTGGTTTTGTTTCCATAATCTTAGTATCAGCTTTGCAAAAGAGTTCTAATGCCCGTTACAGTTTGTTGTATGCATAGTGTTACAGGACACACATGAATAAATTCGAGTGACGGCAATAATCTAGCAAAAGGTTGTCTTGAGCCATTGACTCAAAATGAGAGGAAAAAAGTTTGTCTAAGCAGATGCTAAACTCACAGTCTATGAAGAACTAGCTCCTAGTTGGTTATGATATATCAAAACCTGCAAGCATAAGGAAAAATTGATAGCCATTATTTCAGTGTCATTGACGTTAGAATATCGAAGTAGTACTAACATTGCAGGATGTTGGGTGGAGAATGTGTCTGTATTATAACCATAAAACACTTCCAACAAACCGACAGACCATTTGGATAAAAGGAAAAAGCAAATAAGTTTGGATTTTTATGGACATCCGAATAGCAAAGCGGGAACGGATGAAATTATAGAAAATATGGAGCAAATAAGAACAACAAGTAAACATCAAGGAAGAACACGCATTACCGGTTTCTCACGGAAGAAAATCCGTCAATGGGTCTCTGTTCTTCACTCTGTCTTTCTCGGCGGCGTCAAGAATGAAAATGGGTCTCTGTTCTTAAACTTCCCACGTTTCTGACTTCTCTTTATCCGTGTTCCCAGCTATCTCGTTCGAACCCGAACAGAGCCCCTTCGAACGAGTTCTTTTTTTTCTCAACAAAAAAAAGGCTACAAGGGGATCAACCCATACAGTCAGGTGAAATTACTCCGCCACTTAAATTCTAAAATTCCACGTATCACGAAATCCACTAAAGTATAATAAAATTATTGTAATTCGAACCTTTATTAAGAATAAATCTTGAGTCCTAAGTACAGTCCACATACCACTAAGCCACAATTTTAGTCGTCGCTTCAAACGAGTTCGCACTTAAGTTAAAACGACCGCGTAAAGAAACTAGTTCGGACAGAATGAAAATGTTTGATGCAGTAAAAAAATTTGAGGAAATTTCACAGGCGTTTGCTTTAAATTCTGCGATCGTTTAACATTCCAAGTTCGTCAAAACGGACATTAATGTCGGTCCATACTTCTCACACGACGTCATAGGTAATGGCGTTTTGGGTGGACACGTGCCAGATATTAGTTCGAACAGTATTGTTGTTCAAACAAGTAAGGAAAATTTTATCTTCAGTTTATAAATAGTTTACAATTTTCCATCCCACTAAATCATGTTAGGATTCAAATGCATTAGTTAGTAAATAATTAAGCAATTAGTCATATGATACTTATTAGAAATTTTCCATCCCACTAAATAATGTTTAGAATTTAAATACATTACTTAATAAATATTTTACAATATATAAATGTAATTAGCGATATGATGTTCCTTAGATTACACTTTTTTCATCCCACTAAGCAATGTTTAGGATTTAAATACATTGCTCGGTAAATATTTTACAATATTTAAATGTAATTAGTCATATGGTGTTCCTTAGATTATAATTTTTTCATCCACTAAGTAATGTTTAGGATTCAAATATATTTACTTAGTAAATATTTTACAATATATAAATGTAATTAGCCATATGATGTTCCTTAGATTTAAATACACTACTTAGTAAATGTAATAACCCATATGATACAATATATTCTATTGTATGCTCCTTAGAATTTTTTTCATTACGGTGAATATATGTTAATACTTTCAACATGCGTATAGTGGGTACTAATTACAGTTATGTGAAGATGGGGTGCCATGTCTTTTATGTGTCATTTTGAAACGTGCAAAACAATTGAAGAAAAATCAATTCTTATATATTCAAAAAGAAGCGCCTATCCCAAAAAAGAAAAAATACAAATGCGATTTTATAATATGTTGTTAAAAAATTAAATGAACAGCATACAAACTTGTGTATGCTATATATTCTAAGGAACATTTGTCCACGTGGTTTGCACGAAAATCAAATAAATTTTTAAGCTTTAAAATCTATCAAATTAGTCCTTAAGGTTTAAAATCATTCACATATGAAAGGTCCTTGAAAAATTAAAGGCTTGATGAATATAAAACATTAAGGATTAATTTAATGATTTTAAAAGTTTAAAAACTTATTTGACTTGTGTTCAAATTACAAGGATAAACTTTACATTTATCTCTTATTTTAAAACGTTAGATCAATATAATGATATAAAACATGCATAGTAAATATATATTTATATTATAGTTCCAAAAAAAAGCGTTATTTCTCAAAAAAAAAAAATATAGGTACTAAACAAATATTTAGATTATAAAATGCATATTGAGCACAAACATTTACAAATATTTATATTATAAAAAGCATTGTAAAATTCCGTATTAACAACATCAAAATTGTCTAGAATTGTCCACCCACCTATCCATCGATTAGTAAATAAATTGTCTGTACTACAACTTGAGCTCTCCAATCGAGAATGAAAGACGCCTCTCTTTCTTTCCTATATAATCAGAATGGTATGGTGATTTCAAAGACCGGGAGGGAAGCTGAGGCACTGAAGTTATCACGTTGTCTATCTGTAGAAACTAGAAACTAGAAAAAAAAAAAAATAGAGTGAGTCGAGAGAAGACATGCAGAAGCAGAGGCAAGCTGCGAAATTAGCAGCATCGTCCAAGAATGGGGCTCTGGATCTCCCTCTCGATGCAATGGGATTCGAGTTTGAAGACATCACCCCATAGAGTAACAGGCCGCCTTCATGTTACCCACACATGCTGTCAGGTTAACCCACTTCATTCTTCTCCAATCCCCCGCCCCCACCCCCGATCTTTTCCTTTTGTTTCTTCGTCTTTGTAGATCTTACATGTTGATTTGACTACGAAGTAACTGTTTTGGATTTCTTCTGCAATTATATGCATATGTTGGTAAAAAAACAGCCGCTCGTGGTGCTATACGGCGGGCTATCGGCTCTTATAGCTGAGGGGATGGCAAGCTTGGGAGCCCACCTTGCTTCTGGTTTCCAGGGAGTGGCTGGAATTCATCTCAGCATCAACCATGTGAAACGCTCTGAGCTTGGTGACCTTGTGCTGGCCAGGGCCACCCCTGTTAACGCTGGCAAAACTATCCAGGTACCCTTCCACTGTATATTTGTCTCTTTCCAATTCCAGTCTAGTCGATAATGTCCCCACAGAAGATATTATTATGGGCATTTCGTTGCACTAATTATTCAAGCTTTGCATACTTTACTGGAAACCCTGCACATAATTTCATCCCAGAAAACGAAGCATCTAACCACACAGGTCCTTTGTACTGGCCCGTCTAATGGAAATTATATAACCAAATCCGACATTAACCATAGCTGT
This sequence comes from Morella rubra, assembly GCA_003952965.2. Lineage (NCBI taxonomy): Eukaryota > Viridiplantae > Streptophyta > Magnoliopsida > Fagales > Myricaceae > Morella > Morella rubra. Next base: position 26,102,793 of record CM025853.1, on the reverse strand, counting down.
AGGGCCTTGTGAAATAACCTATTAGTTATTCTTTATAGCCTCTGTCTTCTGTGAGGAATCTGCAATCTCTAATTTGCACTCAACCAATCTTCTCATTAATCTAAACCTCCTCTTAGTCATATGAATTGGATGTGTTTGGGAGCATGTGGGTAAGACATCTACCAATTACATGGTTTATGGCGATTTTAGGGCAGGTGTGGGAGGTGCGACTCTGGAAGATTGATCCTTCGAATTCGCGGAGCAAATCCCTGGTATCATCATCTAGGGTTACTCTGCTCTGTAACATGCCTTTGCCGGAGTATGGAAAAGCTGCCTCTGAAAATATCAGGAGACATGCCAAATTGTGAACCTGCTGTGAGAAATTTGAATAAATTTGTAAATTGCAAACTCAATACTTCAGCAGCAAGGCGAAATAACATCAAGGGCTTCCTCTACATGCTTCAAAGTTCGTGAAATAACCAAGTTGTTCCCTAAATAATGTGAAGCTCAGTTATTCTGTTAGGGAATATTTTTAGTTGGTTATACTTCGTATGTAATTTAGTTTTAATTCTTGAGATGTTAAGGTAAATAAAGTTTCTTTGAAGAATTGAAGACAACAGTACAAAAATGTCTGGACATGTTTTTCTGTGTGGCAAGTTTGATTAAAGTAAGATTGAGATCAGTTAACACGAGCAGAAAACGCTAATTTTTTTCCAAATAAAAATCAAGTTAGCTAAAAGTCAGATGTAAGTTAGACAGAATCGCGAATTGAAGCACTGCTGTAACAGATTTTAGTTAATTAGACCGTTTCTAACTAATTAAATGACGCAAAGAAAACCAAGAAGGCCTCGAAACTTCCACTTTTAACCGTGAAACACCCTTAGCATATAACCTTGTGATTTTATTATCATTCTTTACTGAGAAAAATCCAGAAATCAAGCCTTCAACGAAAAACTCTCTCTAGAGACTTTCTGCCATTTTTCTGAGCCTTTGTTTGTGTGAACTAAGAATGGAGCCTTGAAGATTTATTCTCTCTTGTTAGGATTCTTAGTTCCATATTTGATCACCTTTGTTATTTTTCAAACGAAATTCGAGATCTTCGGAAGTTGCTGAAAATTTTGAAGGTCAAAAAGCCCTGTTTGTGCAGTTGTTGTTGTTGTGAGTTCGCAATGGAGGATGGCAAGGTATAGACAGCAAGGTAAAGATTGTTAACTTTTTTAATGGATGAGAGGTTCTCAATCCTGCTATGGAGCAGATCCGAATGTTGTATTTTGGGTAAGAAAACAAGAGTGTTAGACTAGGAATTTGGGTATTCTTGAGTCTATGGATCACCTTGTATTTCAAATTTGAAAAGCTAGTGAAATCTTTCCCTGGCCTACGGATCCGTAGAGTTTTTGTCTCTTGAAATTTGTTTCCAATAGATTTTCTCTTTGTTATCAAAGATTGATATCTCTTTGTGGTAATTGATTTTGTTTATATTATTCTTGATGAAGTGTTGATAATCGTTCCCTTTTTCTAGCCCGGCTTTGGCAGATAGGATGGCGACTAGACCGTTCAAGAAATCTGTGCATGCTAGTTCTGCGGCACGCTTTCCACCGAAGAAGAGTGTTCTACCCAAGAAGCCTACTTCTCCATTCCGTTCGGCCCCTGGGCTTGCTTTGGGTCCTCTTGCGCCACTGGAGAGATTACCCAGCGTTGTTGTGGATGCTACTGGGCCTGTTTCCAGTCCTCTTGTTGATAAAGGCAAGCAGCCTATGGCCGTGCCAGACGAGATGTCACCGGTTGCCGTCTCTCCTGGGGTCCAACGTCACTTTAAACTTGGTTCCATGGGGTCTCTTCAACCCCCCTTTGCTGATCCCTTGGTTTCGGCCCAGGCCCAGCAGAATCTTCCTCTCGGCTTGTTTGAGCACTCGAGCAAGTTGACTAAAAGGAAATTCGCTTCTTCACATGAGCCTGATTCTGGCAGCAAACGTGGGGTCTCTTTGACCCACTCTCCTCTTATGCGGCCTGGTATGACCTCTGACTCTCCTGCTTTGACTGGCCACTTGGACTCTGACACTTTTGAACTGGAGGAACACATCACGTTGGCTGTCTTGAAAGCTCGGCGTGCTAAGATTGCTTTGCGGAAACGTCAGTCCCCGCGTAAGTATGCTTTGGTTGATGATAGCTTGGCTTCGGCTACTGGTCTGCTGAATGAGCAATTCTCCTTTTCTTCCAAACTGGGCATGGTGGTGGGCCCTCAATCACCCCCCGAGGGTCAATGAAAGGAATATATTGGAACTGCCGCGGAATTGGCCGGGTGGCGGCAGTTCGAGAGCTCTGGTCTTTGGAGAGGAAGTTGTCTCTTGATTTTTTGTGTCTTCCTTAAACTAAGGTTTCTGATGTTCGGGACCCTTTGCATAGGGTTGGTTTCTTTCATTTTGTTGATTTTCCCCCTTGTTGGCCATCGTGGTGGCATTGTCTTTGCTTGGAAACTGGGGGTTGATGTTGTGCTTGCTTCTATTAATCAAAACTCTGTTAGTTTGTTGGTGTACTCTGATCCTCCTCACTCCCCTTAGTTGATTACTTGTGTTTATGGTCCCACTCGGTGGCACTTGAAAGAGGCTTTTTGGTCGGGTTTGAATGTTTTGGCGAACTCTTTTGGTGGCCCTTGGCTTTGTTTGGGCGATTTTAATTGCTTGGCTGCTGGTTGAGAGAAACATGGTGGTTTGCCTTTTGCCTCTTCCTCACATAATCCTTTTCAGTCTCTTATTGATTCCCATGGTTTAATCGATCTTGGTTTTTGTGGTTCTCCTTTCACGTGGTCCACCAATCGTGGTGGGCTAGCTAATATTCGGGAGAGACTGGACCGGGCTTTGGCTAACTGCAAGTGGCACACTTTATTTCCTCGCGCCAAAATTACCCATCTGGTTTGTTCGACCTCTGATCGCTCCCCATTACTGTTGGATACTGATAGTGGTGCGCTTCCTTTGGGGAAGCCCTTCCGGTTTGAATCTTTCTGGCTTAAAGATGCTGGCTGTGCGCAGATTGTTCGGTGTTGTTGGAATATTGATTCAGTTGGATCCCTGGCCTTTCGTTTGTGTTGCCATACTAAAAATACTAAGAAAGGCCTTCGGGATTGGAATAAGTCTCATTTTGGCTGTTTGTAAGAGAATATTTCAAAATTGCGCCATAGTCTTGCTTGGGTTCAATCTCAGGATATCACTAGTGACTTGTGTGCTTTGGAGAAGAACTTGGTTGTGGCTCTTAGCGAGGAGTTGTGTAAGGAAGAAGAAATGTGGCCTATGAAGTCTCGTGAGGTTTGGCTTACCACTCTGGACCTTAATACCAAATATTTTCATACCTCTACTATTATTCGAAGACGGCGCAAGGGTTGTTATACTTTACTCTCGTGAGGTTTGGCGGTTATATTTAGACTTATTTAGCAATATGTATCAATCCATTCAGCCGGCTGTTCCTAGTGATCTTGAAGGGTTGTTATCTTCAGTCATTACCCCTACTGAGAATGCTCTTCTTTGTGATATTCCTTCTGCTAAGGTAATTCACTCCACTTTACTCTCTTTGGGTTCTTTTAAAGCCCCGGGCCCTGATGGGATCACTGCTATTTTTTATGAGAAATTCTAGAATATTGTCGGCAGGGATGTTGTTAGTATGGTAAGGAGGTTCTTTATTTCTGACTTTATGTCACGAGAGATCAATCATTGTCATGTTGTTTTGATCCCTAAAGGGGAAAGCCCTTCTCAAATATCTCAATTTCGACCCATTAGTCTCTGTAATGTGGTCTCTAAGCTCATTACTAAGATTTTGGCTAACCAGTTACGAATGGTGATTGACAAGCTTATTTCTCCTCTCCAAGCTACGTTTGTGCCTAGTCGCCATATTCATGAAAATTCCATTTTAGCCCATGAAATCTTTCATGTTTTGAAAAAGTGCAGGACGGGTTGAAAATTGATGGCTATTCAAGCTGATATTGAGAAGGCCTATGATCGCATGGAATGAAAATTAATTCTTGTGGCTATGGCGAGGTTCGGTTTTGCTCCTCGTTTTATTGGTTGGGTCGAGCAATGTTTATCTTCAGCTTCATGCTCTATCCTTTTGAATGGCACTCCTTTTGGTTTCATCTCCCCTCTCGGGGATTGCGTCAAGGGGATCCAATGGCACCTTTCTTCTTTATTATCGGTTCTGAGGTTCTCTCTCGTCTCCTTATGCGAGCTGAAGCTAATCGTCTCATTCATGGGATTTCTATTGCTCAGGAGGCCCCACATATTACCCATTTTCTTTTTGCAGATGACCTCCTTTTATTTACCTGTGCCATTGTTGGCGAAGCTCAAGCGGTGATGCAATGCTTGACTAAGTATGCGGGCTGGTCTGGTTAGTGCCTCAATGTTCGTAAGTCTTCTGTTAGTTTCAGTAAAAATACTCGGCATGATGCTAAACATGCGATCTGTGGTATTTTGAGCCTACGGAATTCTGACAATCCGGGTAAGCATTTAGGAGTCCCGATTATTATTGGTCATAATAAACGACAAATTTTTTCTGATTTCGTGACTAAGGTAAAATCACGTGTTGAAGGTTGGAAGGCGAAACTCCTTTCGCAAGCGGGGCGCACTGTTTTGATCAAATCAGTGGCTTCTGCTCTCCCCGCTTACACCATGTCTCATTATCTCCTTCCCCAGTCTCTGTGCTCAAAAATTGACTCTCTTTTTATGAGATTCTGGTGGGTTTTTAAGGTTGATAAGCGGCATAATTAGACTCTCAAATCTTGGTCTTCTATCTGTCTTCCTAAATCTGAGGGTGGGCTTGGTATTCGTCAGATGTGGTCTATTAACATAGCTCTGGTGCTGAAATTGGCCTGGTCCATCCATTCGGCTTCGTCTAAGCCTTGGATTGTGGCTGTCAAAGCTAAATATTTATCTTCCCGATTTATTTGGCACTCTGCCCGAGCTGGCTCTCCTTCGTGGGTTTGGAGGGGAATTGAAAAGTTGAGTGATTATTTTCGAAGGGGTTGCTGCTTCCAGATTTCTTCTGGTCTTCAAGTGCGCACATGGCTAGATCCTTGGCTTTCCCAAGTGGATTGGTTTATTCCCCTCCCGCGTGATCCGACCCTTTTTCTTGATGATAATTCCACTGTTGCTGATTTTATTATACCTGGTTCTAATTCGTGGGATGAAGTCAAGGTCCGTGATACATTTTGTCATCATGATGCAGATATTATTCTTCATACGTATTTACCCGCCAACCCTTCTCCTGACCGATTGCTTTGGGTTCCCGATGACAAAGGCAGTTTCTCTATTAAGTCTACCTATTCTCTTTTCGATGACGTTACCTCTTCCCCGCCCCATGTGCCTTCGCCCCCTTGTGGAAAAATATTTGGCAATTACAGCTGCAGGATAGGCTCAAGCTGCTCCTCTGGAAGGCTGCTTGGAACATCCTACTGTGCAAAGTGGCTCTGAGCCGACATCTTACGTTGCGTGCGGATGATATGTCTTGTGTTTTCTATGAGCTGGAAGAGGAATCCTTTGAGCATATTTTCTTCTATTGTCCCCAGGCTGTGTTGGCGTGAATCTCCCTGGGGTCTTCAGACGCTCAGTTTAAGAGATCGCAACATTCATGACTGGATTACTACGCTGTTAAACCCGGTTGCCTCTCTTGACTTCTTGGATGATCACTCTAATCAACTTATTCGTTATGGGGCTATTCTAATGGACGTCATTTGGTTTTCACGCAATCAGCTTCTCCACCAGGGTAAGAGGGATGATGTTTGTAGTCTTATTCGACGTATTCACAGGCTCTTTGTGGAGCATTCTATTGCTTGGACAGCGGTGTCTTCTGAGGTGCTTGCTGTGTGGTCTCCTCCTTGTGGTAATTTCTGGAAATTCAACTTCGATGTTGCCATCCGTCCTGCTTGTTCGATGTTAGCTGTGGTTTGCAGAAATAGTGATGGCTTGCTTCTCTTTGCGTGGACAAAGAGATTGCCCCCCGGTACTCCCCTTGTGGGAGAGGCCAGAGCAGCTCTTTTTGCTGTTCAGGAGGCTTGTCTTCTCTCTTATCCTCTAGTTGTTTTTCAAGGTGATAATTTGCAGGTGTGCCGCACCCTTAGTCAGGCGGATTTTTCCCCGGACTGGTCTATTGATCCTATCATTTGTGATATTCAAGCTCTTCTGGAAGCTCACGCTAGCTGGTCGTTTTCTCATGTCAGGCGTGGGGCGAATTTATTAGCTCACAATGTGGCCAAGTGGGCTGTTAACGAGAATTTGGACGGATCTATTCCTCCTTGTTGTATTCCCTTTGATATTTTGTGTTATGACAATCCCCCCACCTCCTCCATGACCTTGCTCATGTTGGGGATGAATGAATGTTTATTTGCTTAGAAAAAAAAAAGTGTTGATAATCGTTGAACATCAAGTTGAGAATGTTCAGGTGTTTTTGGCAATAAAAAATCTTGGATATAGATTTTGTATTACATGATATACATTATGCTTGATAAATTATGTCGCTGTAATTTTTGGTGTTAAAATTACTGATTTGATTTTGTGTAGCCTGTGCAGAAACTTTTGTTAAGTTTAAATAGTTTCAAGAAAAGTTACTGAACCTATTCACTCCCCCTCTAGATTCGGTTGTGTTGGGTTGAGTCTTAAATCATTTCGTTCATATTCAAGTGACCTTCGTTACTATTCTGATTGGGTTCATCTTTTGCCCTCGTAACAACAGTTTACACTCGGAATACTAATATATCAAACAAACTTCAAGAAGCTTCAAGTACCGCGGTACAACCAGATTAAAATTTGAAGTAGACAGTTCTCTTCAACTCTGTTCTAGATGGGCTGAGAATTGCCTCAGATACCTTTTACACCAATTACTCCAAATTAACATATGCAGCAGTACTTATGAGTAACTTGAAAACTCAAACTCCACTAGCTATACAACTCGTATTCAAAGGTCGACGTGCATTCGAATTCTACCACTTGTGAGCAAATTTTTGACTTACCGTTGCACGTAGTACTTACAATACCATCCAAAGATAGACCTCGCTAAATGGGTTAATAGTCCTCCCATCAAGTTCACTTACTGTTTCACGACCTCTTTTTGAAAAAGAAAAAGAAAATAAAAAAGGAAAATACAACAACATCGAAAAGAAGGTCTTAAATAAAAATTTTTATCATGTATAGTGTAGTGTTAGACAATCATGTACAATGCATTCTATCTCCTATTTTTTAAGTAAAATGATTGTTCATTGTTTTTTTTTGAAGGATTAGTGCAATCAAGTATAATAATTGATACAGATAGTTCAACTAGTAATTAATATTTGCTTGGTCGATTGATTATTACATATCACGTAACTAGTAATTAATATATTTTTTGTAATACTTTTATATTGTAGTATATATTATAACGTATATATTGTAAAGTATCCTCCATAGTTAAAAGCTGAGAAATATATTTATTCTTAAAAAAATAAGCAAGATAATTAACATTGCTTAGATAGAATCAGAAATAGGTAAGAGCTGAACAGAAGAAATGATTGTAGCTCACAAGTCTGAATCGGGCTTGAAAACTGGCCTGCTGAACATCAACAAACAGAAAGAGTGGTTGGAAGAATGGGGAACTCTATGACCCGGATGGTTTAAATTCAAGAAGATAGAACTTGGGGAACATTAAAGCATCTAGTCAAACAGGTACGCAGAATCTGAGGGGAAGGGTAATCGGGGGCGGCCTTATGCATTTGGTTGATTGATGACTTCCGTTTGGCTGTCCTATTTCCTTCTCTTTCTTAAATGAAAATAGCGACAACGCTGCCTTAAAACATCAAGCTGTTATCTAAAAGAAAAATATGCCGTTAACAAGAGAAAATATTGCTTAAGACCTAATAGAAAAATGGTAGGTAGGTTTTAGGTGTGTAATTTTCATTTATGACTTTGATGCTGTAGGATTGGGGAGTATCCCGATCCGATTTTGTATAGCTTGATTTAGACGTTCTACATTATAGTCACAAGATATAAGATGGATTCTCTCAGTACATTGTATCATAAATCAACATGGATTTCTTCTCTCTCTAAACCTAATAGTAGGGGAGTGTTTCTGCCTAATATAGCATGCAAGAATATTACTTAATCTAAAAGGTTAAGTGTTTGGCCTAATTATGCTATGTTAACCATCCACCTCTGTTACTTCTTTCCTAATGTTAGACTTCAGACTTTCATATTCACACAATGGAGGAGATTAAAAAAAGTCGTAAGCATGGGTGAATAAAAGAGTATAATTGGCTCAAACGTTTGAGTTTAATTGGACAACAGAGGAATTGAGAGTGAGCCCGAGGTTAAGTAACAGAGTGACAAATACAAGAATGCGAAAAGTAACCACCAATCTGTTACGTAACTAATTTCGTTTGTACTTTTTTTTATACCTATTTAAAACCACCTTCCAGACCTTTCTCTTTAGACCTACCACAATTTCATCGACTTATCTCCTGATTCAAAAATTGATAAACATGCACGGGAGAATTTTCCTTCTAGATCAAATCTAAATATCACCGGTTGTAAGATCGACAATTCATAATGGATTAATTGGTGGTGGCCTCATCCGAGATGTTTTTCTCTTTACAGAGGTTCTTCAAAGAGTCTTCACTTCAGAAATCTATTGTTGTTTGTTTGTGTAGTTGATTATCTCTCTACCTTTTATCTCTTAATCTTGATTGCTAGTTGATTGTGAAATAGATAATCTTGGTTAAAGGGATATTCTTATTTCCGCTATGTGTTATTGAAGTTAGATAGAGGTTAGACAGTTATTAACCTTGGTAAAATAGAAAGCAAAATATATTTCTGTTTGTTAATTGCGTTGTTTATGTGATAAAGGTTGAAAGTAACTATATAGATTGAGTCTAAACTTGAATTGTTAATCATCTAACTAAAAATCAAGAATTTTTTGTGATAAAGGTTGAAAGTAATTGTATAGATTGAGCCTAAACTTGAATTGTTAATCATCTAACTAAAAATCAAGAATTGTTTCCAGTACATATTATCTTTTGTTTGGGCAAGTTGGCTGTAAAGATCTTATAATGTTAGATTTTAGTTCACAAGGAAATAAGGGATCTTCCTCACAATTTGCAGATATGATCAGCTGCATAACATATAGGGGCCGCTGAAAAGGATAGGTAGTTGAGGTGCAGGCTCAGTATTATAAAGTTCCTATATTATAGTAAAATTAAAAATTTTAAATTATGAAGGCCCTATATTATAGCAAAATTAAAATTAATTGGAAGAAAAAAGCCTAAAATGTTTCAAATAAAATTTAATTAAAGGCCTATAAAATAGGAATATTTAAAAATTAGAGATAAATAACACATCTTAGAAACTATCATTAATAACTTTACTTTTTAAAATAATAACATCATTCACAATAAATTCTTCCCTCCTAAAACTTAGGATCCCAACTACCACATCTACTTTATTGAATATCCCTTTAACATTGGTTGCTTAGCAATAGTAAAATTAGAAAAACAAAATGTCTCAACCGTGAAAAATTTCATTAATTTTAACTGCAGGACACAATGGTGAACTTTGTAGATCCATGCATGCACGACGGTGGGAATGCAGGTGACGGTCAAGGGTGGTAGTCGAAAAACTGGACTGTGAAGGTCTGGAGTCTTTGAGGTTTTCGATTCTCGTGGGTTTTGATGGTGATATGCTCGTCGTTCATGGTTGACGGTTAGTGAGGTTTGTAGTTTTCAATTTTGGGATCAATTTTTTTTGATAAGTTTATGCCCGCAGGAGACGAAGGGGCAGAGAACGGTATCTTTGTCGTCGCACCAAATGCGAAACTTTAAGCCTGTGGCCTAAGAATGAATCAAGTTTGGGAGTGGGAGGAGATTGAAATGGTTTTTGGTTGAGTGTACGAATCATTGTAAAAATTACAGGGTTTTTTTTTTTTTTTTACATAAATATAATCACCAATTTGTTAAGTTACAGTTGGAATGCAAAATGAGTTTTTCAAAACTAGGTATATGTTTAGTGAGGAAAAATTTACAACTTGCTAAGAAAAAAATTTTCTACAAACTATCAAAATCTCAAAATTTTTATACAAATTCCAACGCCTTTTCACACCAACTTCAGAAAGATTATAAAAAATTATTTACGAACAAATATGTCTAGAGATAGATTAAGCAGTTTAGCAATTTTAAATATCGAAACTGATTTATTGGCTAAACTTGAACACAAAAGTTTAATTAGTAATTTTGCACCTAAAAAGACAATAAGCAAATTTATGGTTTAACTTTAATTGCGGGACACAATGGCGAACTTTATAGATCCATGCACGCATGATGGCGAGAGTGCAAGCGATGGTCACGGGTGGCAGTCGAAAAATTGGACGATGAAAATCCGAAGTCTGTGAGGTTTTTGGTTCTCGTGGGTTTGGATGGTGATATGCTCGTCGTTCATGGTTGATGGTTAGTGAGATTTGCAGTTATCAATTTTGGGATCAATTTTTTTTTCTTGTAGAGTTTATGCGCGCAAGAGACGTAAAGGCAGATACCGGTGTCATTGTGGCCGTACCAAATGCGGCACTTTAAGCCCCTAGCCCAAGAATGAATCGAGTCTGGGAGTGGGAGGAGATTGAAACGGTTTTTGGTTTTTTAAAACTAGGTATAAGTTTGGAGAGGAAAAATTTTCAACTTTCTAAAAAAAATTTTCATCAACAAACTATTAAAATGTCAAAATTTTCATACAAATTCCAAAACCTTTTCACGACAACTTCAACAATTATAAAAAATTATTTATGAACAACTATGTCTCAAGATAGATTAAGCAGTTTAGCAATTTTATCTATCGAAACTGATTTATTGGGTGAACTTGAATACAAAAGTTTAATTAGTAATTTCGCATTTTAAAAGTCAGTAAGCAAATTTATGGTTTAATTTTAATTGCGGGACACAATGGCGAACGTTGTAGATCCAAGAACGCATGACGGTGGGAGTGCAGGTGACGGTTACGCGCATAGGGCTGTAGTCAAAAAATTGGACGGTGAAGGTCCGGAGTTTGTGAGGTTTTCGGTTCTTGGGGGTTATATGCTTGTCGTTCATGGTTAATGGCTATTGAGGTTTGCGGTTATCAGTTTTTGTTCTTGGTGCACACAGGAGACGAAGGGGCAGATATCGGTATCTCTGTGGCCACACCAAATGTGGCACTTTAAGCTTGTGGCCCAAGAAAGAATCGAGTCTAGGAGTGGGAGGAGACTAAAACGGTTTTTGGTTGAGTGTACAAATTTTTGTAAAAATTAAATTTTTTTTTACATGAATATAATCACCAATCTGTTAAGTTACAGTTAGAACTGCATAAAGAAGTTATTCAAAACTAGGTATATGTTTGGTGAGGAAAAATTTTCAACTTTTTCAGAAATTTTTTTTAACTTTGTAAGAAATTTTTTCAACTTGCTAAGAAATTTTTTTTTCTACAAACTATCAAAATTTTCTTACAAATTCCAGCACTTTTTCACACTAACTGCAAAAAGATTGTAAAAAATTATTTATGAACAACTATTGCTAGAGATAGATTAAGCAGTTTAGCAATTTTATCAATCGAAACTGATTTATTGGGTAAACTTGAATACAAAAGTTTAATTAGTAATTTTGCATCTAAAAAGGCAATAAGCAAATTTATGGTTTAATTTTAGGGTTAATGACCATTTTGGTCCCTCAGTTTTACCCCCTTTTTCAACATGGTCCTTAGGTTTCAAATTTACTCAAATCAGTCCTTAGTTTATTTTTGTTGGTCGATTTAATCCTTACCTGCACAGTCAGCTAACGGCTTGACACGTCAAGTCCAATAAGAAGTTGCCAAGTGTCAGACTTTAGCATTTAAAAAAAAAATCCAAAAACAACGGTCGTTAGTATATACGATAAGGAAATTTGAAAAAAAAAAAAAACTTAATGCGCAATCAAATTGATTGCCTATACACACCCAATAGACCACTCGATAGCCATTTTTCCCAAATCTCTTGACCTAAGCGGATACCCATTGCCGTCTCTTCCTAATCTTCTTGTCGTAAACGAGTGGAGCCACCAACGTCGCCATGAGAAGCTAACGTCATCTCGCTGTCGATCAAATGGAATTTGGGTGTATTGGTTAGAGAATGGCATCTGGGTGTATTGGTTGCAAACTCATCTCGATGGATAATCTCAGCTATTTCTTGTAAATGGCAGCTGTGAGCAAAGACCTCACTTTTAGGCCAATAAGTCTGCATCGGAAGTATCACTACCTTTGTGATACAGATTCTATGCTATTTGATACGAAAGTGATATGGCCAATACGTAGCCTTCATATTTGAAACTTGATTTTCCCTCTGCAACCAAAATAAATGCATTTAAAAGTAGAGGGCTAATTGACAGAGTGACTATCTTCAGGAAAGTAAGAATCCTGACACTAGGATCTCTTTTCGATGACAAATAATTATTGTCCTTATGATTGATGGGTGGGAAGACGGCTCTTTTTTTTTTTTTGTTTATTCAATTGCTCCAAGAACAATAGATTGTAGACTTCTGGAGTCACATTTGCCATATTGTGCTGCAAATCTCATTGCTGGTACACGACGACAGTGAGAAAAGCTTTGAAAATCACTCATTGGTAGACGGTGGCATGGGTAAGTGTATCTAGTAAGGGCAAAGATTGGTTTTGTTTTTCTTTTGTTTTTTTTTTTACAAAATTTCTTACCGTATGCCAACGTGGCTGTTGTTTAGTGGGATTTTTTTTTGTTTCAAAGTCATACACGTGTCGGCTTTTTATTTGGAGTGACATGTCCTGCCGTTAGCTGACTATGCGTGTAAGGGACGGAATTGGATGGAAGAATTAAATCGACAAACATAAATAACTTAAGGACTGATTTGAGTAAATTTGAAACTTATGAATCATTTTGAAAAAGGTGTAAAACCCAGGAACCAAAATTGTTATTAACCCTTAATTTTAATTATGGGACACAATGGCGAACTTGACGGTGAAGGTCTGGAGTCTGTGAGGTTTTCGGTTTTTGTGGATTTCAAGGGTGATATGCTTGCCGTTCATGGTTGATGGTTAATGAGGTTTGCGGTTATCACTTTTAGGATCAATTTTTTTTTTGAAGAGTTTATGCACGCAGGAGACAAAGAGGGAGAGACCGATATCTTTGTAGCCACACCAAATGTAGTACTTTAAGCCCGTTGCCCAAGAATGAATTGAGTATGAGAGTGGGAGGAGACTGAAAGGGTTTTTGGTTGAGTGTAGGAACCTTTGTAAAAATTACAGGTTTTTTTACATATAATCACCAATCTGTTAAGTTACAGTTGGGATGCAGAAAGAAGTTTTTCAAAACTAGGTACATATTTGGTGAGTAAAAATTTTCAATTTTCTAAGAAAAATTTTTCAACTTCTAATAAATTTTTTCAACTTGCTAAGAAATTTTTTTTCTACAAACTATCAAAATCTCAGAATTTTCATACAAATTCCAACACCTTTTCACACCAACTTAGAAAGATTATGAAAAATTATTTGAGAACAAATATGTTTGAAGATAGATTAAGAAGTTTATCAATTTTAAATATCGAAACTGATTTATTGGGTAAACTTGAATACAAAAGTTTAATTAGTAATTTTGCATCTAAAAAGGCAATAAGCAAATTTCTGGTTTAATTTTAACTACGAGACACAATGGTGAACTTTGTAGATCCATGCACGCATGACAACGGGAGTGCAGGTGACGGTCACGGGTGGCAGTCGAAAAACTGGACGGTAAAGGTCCGGAGTCATTCAGGTTTTCGGTTATTGTGGGTTTCGATGGTGATATGCTCGTCGTTCATGGTTGATGGTTAGTGAGGTTTGCGGTTATCAGTTTTGGGATCATTTTTTTTTTCTTGTAGAGTTTATGCGCGCAGGAGACAAAAGGGCAGAGACCGGTGACTTTGTGGCCGCACCAAATGCAGCACTTTAAGCCCTTAGCCCAAGATTGAATCGAGTTTGGGAGTGGGAGGAGACTAAAACGATTTTTGGTTTTTCAAAACCAGGTATAAGTTTGGGAAGGAAAAATTTTCAACTTTCTAAGAAAAATTTTCATCTTCAAACTATCAAAATCTCAAAATTTTCAAACAAATTCCAAAACCTTTTCACAACAACTTCAACAAGATTATAAAAAATTATTTATGAACAACTATGTCTCAAGATAGATTAAGCAGTTTATCAATTTTATCTATCAAAACTGATTTATTGGGTGAACTTAAATACAAAAGTTTAATTAGTAGTTTTGCATCTAAAAAGGTAATAAGCAAATTTATGGTTTAATTTTAATTGCGGGACACAATGGCAAAAATTGTAGATCCAAGCACGCACGACGACGGGGTGCAGGTGACGGTCGCACGCATAGGGCTGCAGTAAAAAAACTAAACGATGATGGTCATAAAAAACTCCGGAGTCTGTGAGGTTTTCAAATCTCTTGGGTTTCAATGGTGATATGCTCGTCATTCATGGTTGATGGTTATTGAGGTTTGTGGTTATCAGTTTTGGGATCAGTTTTTTTATTGGTGAGTTTATGCGCGTAAGAGAGGAAGGGGCAGAGACCGGTATCTTTGTGGCCACACCAAATGTGGCACTTTAAGCATGTGGCCCAAGAAATAATCGAGTCTGGGAGTGGGAGGAGACTGAAGCGGTTTTTGGTTGAGTGTACGAATTTTTGTAAAAATTACAGGTTTTTTTTTTACATGAATATAATCACCAATCTGTTAAGTTACAATTGAAACTACAGAAATAAGTTTTTCAAAACTAGGTATATGTTTAGTGAGGAAAATTTTTCAACTTTCTCAGAAATGTTTTTTCAACTTTTTAAGATATTTTTTCAACTTGCTAAGAAATTTTTTTTACTACAAATTATTAAAATCTCAAAATTTTCATACAAATTCCACCATCTTTTCACACCAACTTCAGAAAGATTATAAAAAGTTATTTACGAACAACTATGTCTAGAGATACATTAAGGAATTTAGCAATTTTATCTATCAAAATTGATTTTTGGGTAAACTTGAATACAAAATTTTAATTACGAATTTTGCATCTAAAAAGGCAATAAGCAAATCTATGGTTTAATTTTAATTGCGGGGCACAATGTCAAAATTTTTAGATCCATGCACGCACGCAGCAAAATAGTTGACGGTCACGCACATAGGGCGGCAGTTGAAAAAGTGGACGGTGAAGATCCGGAGTCTGTGAGGTTTTCGATTCTCGTAGGTTTCAATGGTGATATGCTCGTGGTTCTTGGTTGATTGTTATTGAGGTTTGCGGTTATCAGTTTTAGGATCAGATTTTTTTCTTGGTGAGTTTATGCGTGCAGGAGACGAATGGGTAGAGACCAGTATCTTTGTGGCGGCACCAAATGTGGCACTTTAAGCCCGTGGCCCAAGAATGAATTGACTCTGGGAGTGGGAAGAGACTGAAATGGTTTTTGGTTGATTGTACGAATTTTTGTAAAAATTACTGGTGTTTTTTTTTGCATAAATATTATCACCAATCTGTTAAGTTACAATTGGAAAAAGAAGTTTTTCAAAACTAAGTATATGTTTGGTGAGGAAAATTTTTCAACTTTCTCAGAAATTTTTTCAACTTTTTAAGAAATTTTTCAACTTGCTAAGAAATTTTTTTTTTCTACTAACTATTAAAATCTCAAAATTTTCATACAAATTTCAACACCTTTTCACACCAATTTCAGAAAGATTTTAAAAAATTATTTACGAACAACTATGTCTCAAGAGATTTGTGGTTGGTTATCGTGGGTTTTGATGGTGATATGCTCGTCATTCATGGTTGATGGTTATTAAGGTTTGCGGTTATCAGTTTTGGGATCAGTTTTTTTTTTCTTGGTGAGTTTATGCGCGCAGGAGACAAAGGTGCAGAGACCGATATCTTTGTGGCTACACCAAATGCGGCACTTTAAGCCCGTGGCCCAAGAATGAATCGAGTGTGGGAGTGGGAGGAGACTAAAACGGTTTTTAGTTGAGTGTATGAATCTTTATAAAAATTATAGGTTTTTTTTTTTTTTTACATAATTGATTTATCTCTTGATTCAAAAATTGATAAACATGCAAGAGAGAATTTTCCTTCCAGGTCAAAACTAAAGATCACCGGTTGTAAGATTAAGGATTCATAGTGGATTAGTTGGTGGTGGCCTCATTCGAAGTGCTTTTTACTTTGAAGAGGTTCTTCAAAGAGTTTTCAATACTTTGTAAACAAATCTTTTGTTTTTTGTTTGTGTAGTTGATTATCTCTCTACCTTTTATCTCTTAATCTTGATTGCTAGATTGTTAATCTTGATTGTGAAATTGATAATTTTTGTTAAAGGGATATTCTAATTTCAGCTATCCATTATCGAAGTTAGATAGATGTTAGACAGTTCTATATATTAACCTGGGTAAAATAGAAAGCAAATTATATTTATTTTCGTTAATTGCTTTGTTTTTCTGATAATGGTTGAAAGTGATTGTATAGATTGAGTCTAAACGTGAATTGTACTCAATCATCTAACTAAAAATCAAGAATTGTGTATACATTCAAATATTAGATCCAGATCAGCTTAGTATAATGATAACCCCAATTCAGCTAGCCTCGAATACGTCCGACCTCATTTCACAATATTAATAATACCTCTGCGATCCTTGAGTGCCAAGAATATATAAAGCAAAACAAATATATATATGGGGAAACGAATATAAAATAAGTAGAGGTTTTCAACGGAATGAGCATTAAATAAAGAGATGAAAGACTATTGTCCGGTGGGTATGATTTTTAAATCCCTCAGTTCACAACTTTGAATGTTAATGTAAACCCTGCCCCCACAAGATATTGGAACGAGATATTACATTCACCTTGAGCGAGTACCCCTGAATGTTAATGTAAACCCTGCACTCACAGGATATTGGAACTAGAGATTACATTCACCTTGAGCCAGTACCCCTGTCATCCATTACGTTAAGTGCGAAAGTACTCTGTTCCAGTACTTTTTTTTTTTCTAAGCTACTCTGTTCCAGTACAGATTATCTTATGTTTGGCAAGTTGGCCATATCTGTAAAGTTCTTATAATGCTGATTTTAGTTCACAAGGAAATTAGGGATCTTCCTCACAATTCGCAGATATGATCAGCTGCATGACATATAACATTAATATTTCAATTTATTCATGAGTCCGAAAGGTAAAAATCCCATCACACTCCATGAAAGTAACTTATCAGATCATTATTCCACAAAGGTCCACTCATGGAACCGCAACCCCTTCAGCAATGGACAGAAGTCCCATCAGCGAGGTGAAGGGTGCAGTTCTTTGGAGCTAAGCAACAGTTGCACTTTGGATCAAGCTTCTCGTCACCTGAAGATGGGCATGTCATGTACTTCACGTCTAAGCAATAAAGTGGGCAAGCATGGGCACTCATGATCTTCTCTGGGTTATTTCCCAGTAATATTGCACCTGCAGGTCACTTACAGAAATAAGAAATGCTATTGCAAAAACTTAGACGTCGGAAAGATAATCTACAATATGGGATAGACCATGTAGTTAAAATGAGATCTGCAAATGTTCCTGATTAAATTAGGCTAAATTGCACTTAGGGCCCCTGAGGTATGCAAAGGCTACAAATGAGCTTCTAAGGTAACATTTTCAACAAATAGACCCCTAAAGTAGAGTTTAAGTCAAATTGAGGCCCTTCCGTCTATTTTTCGTCAGCCTCATTAACGACCATTGCTGTCAGGCTTTAAAATCCACGTCATAACGAATTAGAAAGCGCCACCTGTCTAGTTAAAACACTCATGTCACATCTGCGCCAGGTGTCTGCCAACTCACCATGCATAGTTTAACAAAAGAAAAACAACTTAATGAGGCGACGTCGTTATCTCCATTGCAGACACCTGGCTCGCGTGAACGTTTTAAATGGACAGGTAGTACTTTCTAATTCGTTATGATGTGAATTTTAAAGCCTTGACAGTAATGGTCGTTGACAGGGCTGATGGAAAGTGGACGTAGGAGTCTTGATTTGACTAAAACTCTACCTCAGGGATCTATTTGTTGAAAATGTTACCTCAAAGACTCATTTGCAACCTTCGTATACTTCAGAGGCTCTGGATGCAATTAAGCCTATAAATTAATAGTTGTTTTAGTATCATGCGGTATATAGAAGAGATAACACAACGATCATCAGGATCATTTGAACCGGTTCATGAGGGGGACAAGGAACGGCAGAGACGAAATCATTCTCCTAATTTCCCCCTCCCTGGTCTCCACCTTGAGCAGACCCAAAACCCTTCATATCTCAGCATCATGATTCATGAAAGCAGAACATACAAAGGGATCGAAAAACTGTTTAAAAAAAATTGAAAACGAAGCCAGAACTGTACTTACCATAGACAAGGAGAAGAACGGTTAACCCAAGGTACTTGGCCATGGTTCCCAATGTAGTTTTGAAGGTTAGCTGCATCGCCTATTTATTGTAATTAAACAGAAGCGAATATTCCATGCTTATATGCTCTTAAATCTCAGCTGTAATCATCCCCAGGGGAGGCACCGAGGCATGATTCATCTGTATATTGAAATTAACAGGATATGTTAGTGCTGTATGATCAAAGTCAATGGTCATGACTGTTTAACGAGGATAATGTTGGGCGCCGTGTAACTTGGTTTTTGAAAAGTCAAAGTCTTACATTGCTGGCGATCTTCTCGAGGCATCTGCTCATCACGCGCTATCTTGGGAGGCACGTGGACGCTCCAAGCTCTCATGTTTCCAGCGTCGTCTGGGGATCTCTTCCCGCTTCTGTCGAAAGCCTTCTCTTTAGTCGCCCAAAGCTGCTTAGGTGCCTTATAATTCCTCCAAATCTGCCACCATTATTTTGCTGCGGAAGACTTCAAGATGCCGATTTCTAATTCTTGGAGTGATGCTTACCACCTGGTTGAGGCGACCCTTGCTTGGCAAACTTGTTTTGTCAAGAGTTTTTTCTTTTCTTTTGTTTTTGTTTCTTAGTTATGGTGGTGTTTGGGGTGTTTGTAGGGGTCTTGTTCCCCCTTCGGTTTATACTTTCTTTTTTGTTAATTCTATGTTGCTGATTGCCTAGAAGAAAAAAAAAAGATGAAGCTAAGATGAATTCTTAGTTCAACGAATACATCATTCATTAAATGCAGAATTCATTATTTATGAGTGGAAGTCTCCAAAAGATAGCTTGTATTTTTTTTTTAATTGAATTTCAATTCGATTGACCATATTTTATGAGAATCTCCAAATATTTAAAAGTTAAGAAAATACTTTGATATTACAACAAAATAAACGGAGACTAAAATTATTTTGCCGGAGAAATCCCGATCAAGCTTTAAAATCAGTTACCTATGAGTCCATAAAGCGGCTCAAAGGTTTGCTGTGATTGCGGTCGGCTCAAAGGCCCTTTCCAACAAAATTAGCCTCACTTGAGAAGAAGGATGGGAGGCCAAGAAGTAGGACACTTCATACTGAGAATTATATTCAGAATCAAGTTACACGCTCGCATAGCCAACCATAATTAAGGTCAATGGTAAAATTATTATTTTAGATGATAAAAAATAGCTTCTTGAACAATTTTAAATAAAGGCGCAAAGTGTCAATATTCTATAGGCAAAAGATGAAAAATGTATTTATTTCTATAAAAAATTAATCAAAATAATTAAGAGTGCTTAGAGAAACTGAAATGGGTAAGAGTTTTGATTGTAGCTCACAAGTCCGAATCAGGCTTGAAAACTGGGTTACTCATGAGCCCATAAAGCAGCTCAACATCGCCTGGTATTTCTGAACCTGGTCACCACATGACACCGGGAATGAAGTCCATTGCAGACAGAATTGGGCCTATTATCCAGAGAAAAGAAAGGGGCGACAAGAACCAATACACTGAAGAAAGATTTTTGTCAAGCGTGCTTGTTTGGAGAGATTTTTTTTTTAAAAGAGGTAGTAGGGCTGAGTACCCATGATGTAGGTGTCGGTTTGTCTAAAACTGACACCGTTACCATTATGACTGGTGTCCAAAAATGGGCACCAGCACCAGTAAGAATAATCGGCCTTGCTCGTGCCAGTTTTACTGGCAATGGTTAAATGGTTAGAGATTAAGTAGCGGTGGCAAGATAGAAGAGAGAGGAGAGGTGCCAAAGAGAGGAGAGGTGTGCCGCCCACCGCTGTCGCGCTGGAGAGAGAGGAGAGCTGGTTTTGGATGGAGCCTGGAGGCCATAGAGATTGGAGAGACTAGAGAGGGAGGGGAGGGTGAGAGGTAAGTTGTAACTTTGCTATTCAACCAAAATCTAGATTCTAAAATAAACATTCAAACAAATTCGGTACTCATCATGTATTATACTTTATTTTGAGCTCTATTGTTTTGTTTTTTTTTTTTCAAAAAAAAAGAATAAAAAATTTCGGTATTTTTTAGTTATTCATCATAACTTAAAAATAAATATATTATTTTCATCCAAAATCTAAATTCTAAATTTCCATCATACATCTGTGTATGCTGGCATTTAGGGATGAACCGGTAGAAGTGAAACGAGCATACAGACATAAGAGTCAACCTTAAACCTCAAATTGAAGAACAATAGTGATCATAAATTAATAATTAATTTGTTTCCAGCTAGGAAAATCATGAATTACAAAGCAAATTAAATAAACTCTCATCTAGAGAGGGCTCTGTTTTTGCTTCTATTTCCCCGGACTTCATATTCGGTCCATAGTCAGAAAATCTGAAGTTTCCAGATATGTAACCAGTTCAAAGCCTAAATTACTGGAACTCCAACAATAATGTTGATACTCATGAAGAAATGCTGAAACATATTGGGTCACAAAACCAACTCTGAGATTGAAGACTACTAATCTCTCCCTGTCTAGCTCCATTAGAACTTCACCCTTCTTAGTGAAACACAACGGCCTTAAACAGGAATAGTCAAAAATAGTTTTTGGGAAGAAGACGAACAATTTCATCCAAGATTCTTCCATCCCATATTCCCTCATTACCCAAGTTTCGGACATGATTAGGCCGCCTACTGCAAGGGAAACATAAGTTACAGAAAGGCATCCTCCCAAAGCCCCTAACGAAATTGTGTCAAAAATCGCCTTTCTATCAGCCGGTAATGACAGCTTTCTAAACTTTTCTTCAGCCGGATCAAAGTAAGCGATTGACATATTATCAATGCTATCTTTCTTGCTGAAAAGCCAGTGAGGAACTCCGTTTACATTAGCCCCTTGATCTGCAAAATTGAAATAACCAGTACACATGAAAGGAGGGACCTTTATGTGAATAGCTTTCCAAGTATTGGTCCTGAAAGCATAGAGGTGAATATCCATATAAGCAAAATTAATACTCCCAGAATTAGTACTCTAAATGCCAAAAACTGCTTTGTAGTCTTCAGAGGATGAATCATAAGTGAGTCCACTAATACCAATCTAATTACGTTCCAGGACAAAGCGATCAGGACAGGAGACCTTCTTTTTCTTCCCAGAGCACGGGTTCCAAATGAAGAGATCGGGAGGAGTACGACAACGACTCAATAGTAGCAAGCCGTTACAAGAACCCAGGAAGTCAAACTCTCTCGTGCTGGTATGACCACGGTCGATTCTGACTTTGCGGATGGATCTGTTGTAGTCCGAGGTCTCGAGGATGAAGGGGCCGGACCCAAAAGTATTGGCACCATGGCTCACTGATAAACAAAGCAAAAGATGCTTAAGAATATTATCTCGTCTCATTTTCTATCAGGTGTATACAGTGCCCTTTTTATACACGAGTATATAGGCTAACAGATTTTCTGGTATTGCGGGATGATAGACACGTAAGGAATAATATGGTTACAAGAGAATCCTTCTAGAGGTCACGTAGACCTTGCTGAGCTGTGTTGTTGTGACACTGGTAAGGCAGAGGTGTTATCCTCTTTAGTAGCATCCTGTATGTTATCATCCCCCCTCGAGCCAAGCTGAAATGGAAGGACAGATGGGCTTGCACGAAGAGAAGCAAAACGAGCAGCAGACAGTGGTTTCGTGAGAACGCCAGCTAATTGATCTTTACTAGAGAGAAAAGAGACAACTAGAGATTTAGAAGCAACGCGGTCACGAACAAAATGATAGTCCACATCCACATGCTTGGTACGAGCATGAAGAACTGGATTGGCGGTAAGATAGGTAGCACCAAGATTGTCACACCATAAAACATGAGGAGAAACCAGTGGAATGCCCAGATCACGAAGGAGAGATTGAAGCCAAAGAAGCTCACAAGTGGCGTTGGCAACTGCTTTGTATTTAGCCTCAGTGCTAGATCTGGCAATGGTGGGTTGTTTCCGAGAAGACCAAGAGATAAGGTGAGAGCCAAGAAAAACACATAATCCACTAGTAGAGCGACGGTCATCTGGACAGCCGGCCCAATCGGCATCGGAGAAGGTGGCAAGAACATGAGAGGAGGTGCGGGAAAAATGAAGACCATACAGCAAGGTGTGGCAAAGATAACGGAGAATACGCTGGACTGCTTGCCAGTGGGGAACCCGCGGAGCATGCATATATTGGCACACACGATTGACTGCATAAGAGAGGTCCGATCGAGTGAAGGAAAGATACTGTAAGCTCCCAACTACACTGCGGTAAAGAGTCGGATCCTCAAAAGGCGCCCCATCGCGAGCAAATAAAGAGCCAGAAGTGGCCATTGGGGTTGAGACCGGCTTAGAGAAGGTCATATTGGTCTTCTACAACAGATCAGAAATATATTTCTTTTGGGACAAGATAATACCCGTTGGAAGATAGTGAACTTCAACGCCTAAAAAGTAGTGCAACCGACCCAAGTCTTTGAGAGGAAAGGAGGTCTGCAGCGACTGAATAATGGACTGAACAACAGCATTGTCGGAGCCGGTGATGATTATATCATCAACATAGACCAAGAAATAGACACGTAACGAGCCACGAATATAAGTAAATAAGGAGGTGTCAACACGAGAAGCGGAAAATCCAAGTTCAAGAAGACGAGAGCTGAGTTTAGAAAACCAAGCCCTGGGCGCTTGCTTCAAACCGTACAAGGCCTTCCGAAGCTGACACACATAGGAAGGAAAATCGGGATGAACAAAACCAGGGTGCTGCATCATGAACACAGGTTTAGCAAGGTCACCATGCAGAAAAGCATTTTGGACATCGAGCTGTCGAAGACACCAACCGGCCTGCACAACAAGAGATAACACCAAACGAACAGTGGAAGGTTTCACAACCGGGCTGAAAGTCTCCTGATAATCAAGACCCAACTGCTGATGAAATCCTTTGGCAACCAGGCGTGCCTTTCTGCGCTCAACAGAACCATCAGCAAGATGTTTGGTACGAAAAACCCATTTACAGCCCACTATATTCTGTGAAGGAGGAGGAACAAAAGACCAAGTCTTGGTCTATAATAAAGCGTGAAACTCATCCTGAAGAGCCTTGCGCCAATCGGGAAACTTGAAAGCCTCAGTAACAGTCGTGGGTTCAAGAGGAACCACAGCAGTGGTAGTGACATGGGAACGTGGAGGTGGCCATAGAATCGTCCCATCAGTATGTTCCTTAGAACGACGGAACCGAGTAGGATACCGAAGGGCGAAGCCAGAGGCGAAGGCAGAGGAGGTGAAGGAGAAGAAATAGGAGAAGGAGAAACCGCGAGAGAGGAAGGTAGAGACGGAACCACAAGGGACACAGTTGGAAAGGGAGAGGTCGGTGGGTCGAGACGAATATCTAAGGTAAGAGGAGAAGGAGAGGAAAGAGAAGCAGGCCGAGGAGTAGACAAAATAGGAGTCTTATAAGGAAAAACACTCTCATCAAAAATAACATGGCGAGAAATATATAACCGACCCTTAGGAGGATGAAAACACAAGTAACCTTTGTGAATGGGGCTATAGCCAATGAAAGTGCATAAGGTGGAGCGCAAATCAAGTTTATGGTGATCATAAGGCCAAAGGTGAGGATAACAGGCATAGCCGAACACCCTAAGGGAAGTGTAATCGGGGTGTTTGTTAAATAAGAGAAAATTAGGAGAGGAGTTGTGAGTGACCCGACTAGAGAGCCGATTAATAAGGTGAACGGCAGTCTTGAAAGCATCTGCCCAAAACAACTGAGGTAAAGCAGCATGAGACAGGAGAGCAAGTCCAGACTCAACAATGTGTCTGTGCTTGCGTTCAACTGTCCCATTTTGCTGGTGAGTGTGAGGGCAGCTACGGCGATGAGATATGCCATGAGCAACAAAATAAGGAAGTAAAGACCGAAACTCTCCTCCCCAATCGGATTGAACAGAAGACACTTTATGATTAAAGAAGCGTTCAACATTTTTGTGGAAGGAAATAAATTGAGCATAGACATCCGATTTACATGAAAGTGGAAAGAGCCATGTATATCGGCTAAAGTCATCAACAATCAAAAAATAAAAGCGAAAACCATCTCTGGACAACACCGGAGCAGGACCCCAAACATCCATGAAAAGAAGCTGTAAGGGACGAGTGTTGACAGAAGTGGAACGCGGGAAGGGCAGAGCATGAGATTTGGCTTGACAGCAAGCTGTGCATAAACCAGAGGAGTGATCGGGAGGATGGACGGGTAACTGAAAATGATGAAGCAGATGACGAACAACGGCTAGAGAAGGATGCCCAAGACGCTGATGCCAGTGAGGAATGGACGTTCGTTCACCAACATGAGCCTGAGGTAAGGAGGAGAGAGGCTGAGCAAGAGAGGATGGAAGTGTGTAGAGGCCATGACTAGTAGGGTCGTGGAGAAGAATGTTCCAGGTGTGCAGATCCTTAATACAAAAAAAGGAAGAATGGAATTCAAAAAACACAGAATTATCCTCACAAAATTGACGAACAGAAATTAAATTCTTAGTAAGCAAAGGAACATGTAACAGATTTCGGAGGAGAAGATTGCCATGAGGAGTGGATATAGTGGAGTTGCCAGTGTGCTGGATAGGAAGGGCAGAACCATCCCCAACGCGAACTTGGTCATCTCCAGAATAGTCAGAGGGATGTATAGTGAGATGAGAAAAGTCATTTGTCATGTGGTGAGTGGCTGCCGAATCTGGGTACCAGTTGGAGTCACTAACAGAGGGAATGGAAGAGTAGCGAGCAGTAAAAGACGGTGGAGGTGGAGCTTGAAAAGATTGGTCAAACCGATTATAGCAATAGAGAGCGGTATGACCAAACTTGGAGCAGACTTGGCATTGGGGACGGTCAGCAGAAAAGAATGGAGAAGGAGAGCCTCCACGACCACGCCTACGTCCACGAAAACTACAAGGACCACGGTTCCTTCCAGGACAACCACCACCACGGGAAGCAGGAAAACCAGGCTTGGTAGACAGATTTGCTGAAATATCTGTAGAAGGAAGAGTAGCAATGTGGTGGCTGAGCCGAGCCTCATGCGTGAAAAGGTGACTGAACAGCTCCTCAGAAGAAGGTGGATCCATTCTTGTGGTAACAGACATCACAAGGGAATCATACTCTGTGCCCAAGCCAACAAGCAAATAGGAGTTGAACTCAGTTGAAGACAAAGGACGCCTAGCTGCTACTAATGTATCGGCAAGTAGCTTGGTCTTTTGAAAGAAAGCAGTAATAGAGTCTGATCCTTTCTTAAGTGTAGCTAGCTGAAATTGTAGTTGACCCAGACGAGCTTGAGTCTTAGAAGCAAACAACCTCTCAAGAGCTACCCAAACAGCCTGAGAGGTCGTAAGGCCAATAACTTGAGCAATCAAGTTTTCTGACAGAGAGGAAATAAGGGCACTGAGAATCAGTTGATCTTGTTGAATCCAGTGTATGGAGGCTGGGTTAGGAGTGGTAGTGTCGGCTAAAAAAGGAGAAGGCATAAAAAGACTGCCATCAATATATCCAAACAAGTGCTGCCCACGAAGATATAGAATTATCTGGGCTTTCCACAAAAGGTAGTTGTCATGGGTTAATTTGACAGTCACGAGATGAGGAAGAGAAGTAATATTGTTGATGGTAGTGGTAGAGGACACGGGCTGGTGTGGTGGTGGTGAGGAAGATGGTGGAATGGTGACGGCTGCGTCTTCAGCCATGTGACGGTGAGTCAATAAGGCTCTGATACCATGATAAACAAAGCAAAAGATGCTTAAGAATATTATCTCGTCTCATTTTCTATCAGGTGTATATAGTGCCCTTTTTATACACAAGTATATAGGCTAACAGATTTCCTGGTATTGCGGGATGATAGACACGTAAGGAATAATATGGTTACAAGAGAATCCTTCTAGAGGTCAAGTAGACCTTGCTGAGCTGTGTTGGTGTGACGCTGGTGAGGCAGAGGTGTTATCCTCTGTAGTAGCATCCTGTATGTTATCACTCACAACGTACATGCACCTCCAAAGGCTTGAGTCGTAATTGTGAGCATTAGCTAGAAAAAAGTTTTCCTCGAGAAACTGGGGACTTGAGATCAGACAACGCCACGCTTTGCATACCGACTTGAATCGCTGTAGAGACCTGTAGGGAAATTTTGGCAGGATGTCAAGCGCTATGTCGTGAGGAATGCTTTCCGAGAATCTGTGGCTTTTTTTGTTTTCGATGCACTTCTCCATGGAAAACTCTATGGGGTTGAGGCTCTGGCTTAGGTGACTGGGATTAGAAGTTAGTATAAAAGGTTTCCGTGCCTTCCCACTTCCCTTCACGTGTATATATATATATATATATATATAAGGCGGTGCTTCTTCGTATAGGATTGGGTTTCGGATTCCCAAAATTACATCTCTTCAATTTTAAAATTTAAATATAAAATTAGATCTCTAATAGATTACTTTTAAATTTTAAATAAATCTTTATTTCATCACTTTTAAATTCAAACATAAATTAAATTTCTAACTTTACACTCTTAAATTCAAATATTAGATTTTTATTCACATCTTCTCAATTCAAATATAAGAGTAAATTTTTATTTTTATCTTAACCTTTAAATTCAATATATCTATCCACACCTTTATATTCAAATAAGAGGAAGAAGGGTCAAGAGCCAACTGCCGCCTCGGTGTTGGGTTCCGGATCTTCGAATGAAGATTTGGATTTCGAGTCTTTGGACCCTGTTGATTGGTGTGGGGTTTGATCCCGCTTTGGTTGTTTTAGAGGGGCTTTAAACCCACCCCCCCCCCCCCCCTTTGTTTTTGTAGCTGGCCTTATGTGCCTTTCTTTGTACTGTGCCAGCTCTTGTAATTTCTCCTTTTAATTAATAGGAACTTACAATTCGCCTAGAAAAAAGAAAGTGCTTTCGAGGACCAGAAACACACCCGCCTCCGCACCCAGCAGCACGAGTTAATAAACAATGCAAAACTTAACACCCTTTTATTTATTTTCTTTAGATTAGTATCTATTTCACCCATGTACCATCCAGCATTGACCATTCGATTCGAACCCATTATAAAGTTCTTCCAGCCGATGCATGGAAAAAAAGCAGAGGCCGATAAATTAGAGGAGTCTGTATCAAAAATGTTAATAGAGAGAGAGAAAAAAAAAAAAAAAAAAAAGGGAACTTAAAACGGATGAGGAACGGTCTCCAGAGAGTCCGAACCAATAAAATAGCATAAGTGGAATACGTATAATATCTATGAGGACCGTGTTTTGAGGATATACTATATTGAGAATATCATCTATATAATGAGTAAATGTTACCAAACTCGTCTGTGAATGAATAACAAATAAAGGAATTGTTATTAACCTCGCAGGCATTCAAAGACATTATTCCACCCTTAGTCTATTTTTTTTCCATTAAATTGACTTTTAAAATGACGATTATACCTTTAAAATATAATCAGCTATTTGACTTTTAAGGACATAATCATTTTGTATTAGAAAAAAAGTCTTATTCGTCATTTGTGGGTGTAATGTCTCAAAAGTTATTGTTCATGATGAAAAGTACAAAACATTTTCACCTAATTTGCTAAACGTATACTAAGCAATTTATAACCGTATGTGACAGAAGATCAGATATACACATCCTAACTAAACTTTGCATCAGCAACAATCAAATTCCGAGCACCACATCACTCTGAATAAAACATAAAATGATATCAAATTCCGGCATAAATAAACCATGTGAAAGGAAACTAATATGTGAATACGATCAAATGACACAAGAGTGCCGCAAAACCTAAGATTCACAATCCTGGGCTCTTCTGTACCATTTCCAAGATCAAATAGTCCTAATGATCTTAGGTTGAACTTGCTCTGTTCTGTTCCATTGAGATTTGAACCACTAGCTAAAGCAGCAACTATCTTCCACTAAAAGCTTGGGGCCATAACTTTTGACCCAGAGATGGACAAAGTTCAAATGAGCATCCAAAAAATTAAATTAATGCAGATGCATCTTATCAGATATAACAAATAAAGCTAGTATAAGTTTAATAGAATGTATTTCTTATCCTGCATGTCAATGTAGTTTGAATCTATCAGGTAGTTTGTCCTCTAGAACGTGTTTCACCCTGTATCTTCTTCGTGAGCATGCAGGCATGCGCATTTATTTTTGGACCAGGGTTGATATTTCAAAACCTTGGCTTCCCAATTAGAAGCTTAAAGGGTAAAGGAGAAGATTAAAATCCAAAACAAATAGAGGGAGCATTAGTTTTGCCTTCTAAGGAAAGATTTATAGATAAATAATTAAACAAATTGAATAAGGTTGACTAAAGCCTTGGGCAGAGCAATGTTTTCACCATCCTAATTTCTCCCTATCATATAAGACATATATCAATTCTCTGCACTATGATGTTCTTGTTGCTGGAGGAGACCAAACTTACCGCACACGGACTGTTCGTGTGCACCACCCAAGCAGAGTTCAAGAGTTCATGCGGGGTAGGTCTAGTCCACCAAGATAGCTCCCCGTGGTGTAGGCCTTTTTTTTTTTCTTTCTTTTTCTTTTTCTTTTTTTTCTCAGCACCGATCCAAACCAATGCAGAGCTGGAGAGTAGCAGCGGAGTCATTCTCTGGACTCGACTGGATGCCGAGAGACCAACGACGCTGGCGTTTGATTTGGCGGGAGTAGTGTGGGACACAATGGCGATCATTGTGGATCCATGTACGCACGACGGCGGGATTGCAGGTGGCTGTCACGCGCATAGGGCGGCAGTCAAAAAACTGGACGGTGAAGGTCCGGAGTCTGCGAGGTTTTGGATTCTTGTGAGTTTATAGTGATATGGTGGTCATTCATGGTTGATGGTTAGTGCAGGAGACGAAGGGGGAGAGACAGGTGCCGCACTTTAAAACCGTGGCCCAAGAATCGAGTCTGGGAGTGGGAGGCGGTTTTTGGTGTATTGTGTGCAGTCTTTGTAAGAATTACAGATTTTTTTTTTAATCTGTTACGTACCTAACTAATTTCGTTTTTTGTACAATTCAAGTTACACGCTCGCATAGTTTTTAGCCAACCACAATTAAGGTCAAGGTTAAAATTATTATTTTAGATGATAAAAAATAGCTTCTTGAACAATTTTAAATAAAGGCGCAAAGTGTCAATATTCTATAGGTAAAAGGTGAAAAATGTATTTATTTCTATAAAAAATTAATCAAAATAATTAACAATACTTAGAGAAACTGAAATAGGCAAGAGTTTTGATTGTAGCTCACGAGTTCGAATCGGGCTTGAAAACTAGAACTAGAACCAAATTTCCAGAATCAGAAGTAGAACTGAAAATTCTAATTTTTACCGAAATTTTTACTCACTTTTAAACAACACGTTTTTAGTTATATTATTAAAAACAAAATAAAAATAAAAAAGTAATAGTGTAGGGTTACTGGGTTAGGGTTTCACCCTAACCCCTAACCCATAAAAAAACCAACAGCGTCGTTCGCTTTAATAAGAGAACGTCGCCGTTTCTATATTATTTATAAAAAAAAAAAAAAATTAATAATGCCGGTGCAGATTTATCAAAAAATACCACTGGAACCAGTGCTGGTGCCGACGCCGACGATAATATGCTCAGCCCTATGTATAAGGCAATGTGCAGGGGAGAATAATATGGCTTTTTGTAGGGGCCAAAATAATATGGTAATTATCCAGCATTGTGGATCTCACAATATTCAATTCTTTTTTAGAGTTAGATGATGTCGACATAAAGATCTTGATCCTACCTAATAACCCACAAAGTTAGCTATCATGGTACACATATGCATGCAGGTGGTGGTATCAGTCATACCTAATAGGTTAAACACATCCTCACTCTGTTTAGAGTGTTAGATTTATGCAGTAGTTGGTTAAATCCCATTCTCAAGAGAACTCAATAACAAATATGATCATGATTTTAAAATTCTCCAAAATCTGGATATTATCTAAGAGATACTACGTAATATAAGCTTTTTGTATTCGTTCTTTTTCCTTTGTACGCTTGCTTGCGACCATTCTGTTACAATATCCATTAAATAGTTTCCGTGTCAAAACATAGTAAATATTAATGTGCCTAAAATCAATAGTGCTGAATATTATTTTGAAGAAAAATCAATAGAACTCTTCATTTAGTTTAGGGCAAACTTCTTATGTGAATAACACGTGATCTTCTCTTTATTTGAAAAGACACATTTGACCTCATTCAAAGTGAGTAATCTTTATTTTTTTTTTTAATAAAAAATCATATATCTATTTATTGGGTCTACGAATCACTAGAAAACATCTTAAAAGAGGAGAAATGGCTCAAACGAAGACAAGATAAATGGTATTTGAAAATCGAGTGGTAGTTTGAGCCTTTGAAAATCGGGTGTTAATTTGAGGAAAGAAATTGTAGTTAAAGTTTGTTGGGTATTTGAAAATCAACTGGTAGCTTGAGGGGTGTAATTTATCCTTTGAGAATCAGGTGTTAATTTGAGAGAGAGAAATTGTAATTTACCAACTCTCTCCTCAAACAAAGTTACTTGTTTGAAAATGATTTTATAAGATAGTCCTAAATCTCAATAAAAATCAAATGATAATCTCAATCTAAGAAGACAACTATATATCAACCTACCTATTTTATTTTCGATTAGCAATTAATCAAGACTATAAAATAACTAGGTTTTTTTTTTAATCAAGCGAAGCGATAATATATTAGAGAAGAAAACAAACACAGTAGCTACAAGGAGAAAACACAACAAGAACAAAAACAGACGCCAAACTAAGGGGGAGCAGACCCCTCAAACACCCAAGGAAGACGCTGGAAGAGCCCACAAAACTCGGGAAAGCATCCCTCTCTACCAGAGGAAGCAGCCCATTGGGCAAGAGAATGGGCAGCCACATTCGCACTCCTAGGAGAAAAGGAACATCTAAACCTAGGAGATTCAACAAACAGATCTTTAATCTTAGAAATAATGGTTTCAATCACCCAGGGGCAATCTGCCAAATCCCTACCAACGGCGTCCACAACAACAGAAGAATCCCCTTCAAAGAGAACATCAGACCAAACTGCAAGACAAGCCACCTGAACACCTGACAACATCGCCTCTGCTTCACCCACTAATGGATCAACAGTAGCAAGCTTCTTAGTTTCTGTATGAATGACGGTACCCAAAAAATCACAGCAAACACAAGCCGCCATAGCAAATGAAGGTCTAATCGCCACATCAACATTGATCTTAATTCTCCCTCTCGGAGGAGGGAGCCAGCCAAAAAATAGCTCGCACCCTAGAAAATTAATTCACACGCGCGAGATTCAAACCACATGAATAATGAATAATAGCCTTGTGCCTAACCCCACACAGAGGCCCACATAGCAAAGAGAGCTCAGAATATCGTGGCTTGCCACAAAATGAGATGAAACCAAATACCGATATCGTATTTCAAAAGCACCAAACAACAAACCTCCAGACCATTACTGCATCAAATAGCTCTCCAAACACAGGTGCCACTCTCTCTCACAGCAATAACCACAAAGAAGACAACGAGATCCATAAAAACATAATCCAAATTGGACCAACCTCACGAAGATCAAGACAACAAAACAACCGCACTCAATAAAAATTAATGCACATGGAGATTCATACCAAAGAACAATAGTCAACTACCATCGAAAAAATAACAATATTCATAATAATCTACAAATCGAGCTCGAGCGGCAACACAAGGACCCCAAGCGGCAAGAACAACTAAACTCCAACAAAACTTGAAACCTACCCCCCATGCGACCAAGAGATCAAAAAAACACAAAAGACAGCAAAACGAAACACCTCTGACAAAATATCTAACCACAGCATCCAATAAAACCACTCAACCACACTACATCGAGATGATAAGTCATGCGTTTCCACCACAATAAAGAGCCATATGCTTCCAACTTTACTGCCAATTCAATAATGAATGGCAGCGGCTCCAGCTTTCATCATCAAAGCGAACAACCCAAAAAAACCAAACAAGAAACAATGCTCCCTTACTCCAACCAAAAGCCTTACAACCTTGCAAATTAGTGGCCCAAAAACATAACCTACTATGTTACAAAGACCAAAATACCAAAGCCCGTCTCCTACACCACATAAAATAATGAAACTAATACAACAGAAGATATACAATAGTCACAATCAATCAAAAACCTTGGACTAAAACCAGACCTCCTCCCGATTACCATTGTTGATAAAGGTAGTGCGAAACAAAATCAATTGAAAAGCCCATGAACAAAATTCAGATCTACCCAAATCTGAAAGGTCAACGCCTCAAAGAACTAGGCTATAAAATTTCGTGAAATTACCCCAAACTCCAACGCGTCACGACCAAAACAAATAAAACAGTCGACTCTCCACTCTACAATTTAACGCCAGCCAAAAATGACACCAGCATCAACAACTTAGAAATTAAATACACACCAACCACAGATCAGAGCACACTCTTACGGATCTGCAGACTCCCCCAAATAAAACGTACGCCAATGACATAACTATTTGGCTAAAGACACCCATACAGAAGCCAGATGATATACATCCGAAAAATTCCCAACCCACTATGCAGAATACAGAGAGCACACATACATATCAATTACGACGCAACAATGACGAAGCACCTAAACATCCTCCCATAGATAATCGAGGATAAAGACACCCCGGAAAAACAACTCCACCATGATCCCTACAGATTAACTACAAACATAAAACTTAGTTATGATAATAATATCATATATACTAATTCAATACACACATACCATTCCAAAATATCCGTAGATTGAAAGAGAACAATCCACACTTAACCCTCCGACTAACCAAGTCTGCTATTATTTCGCCCAAAAGATCGCTTCAGAACCAATATACACTAAGGAACAAACGAACCACACCCAACAAAATCAACAGCAACAATGAGATACTTAAAGAAAAACCATAACGTATAGATCAACCCATAAACCCCTGCACCACCCAATTGCATCAACAAATAAATGAAAAAAGAAAATAAAATAATCTACAATTTGATTTCCAGACAACACAAAATTCACATGAAAAACAACAAACACATACAAAGAACTTACAAATAAATCATTCAATACTAAAGACGAGAGGCTTAATATTTTTGCTATCTATATTCACAGACACCAGAAAAAAACTCAACTACATACCTCTAATTCAAATAAATTGGAACAATCTAAAAGAAAATTCTCATAAAACCAACCCACACCATCCCAAAAATTTGGTCCAAACTCACCAACCTAATCACCATACAAATGCCAAACTCCAAACAAATAAAATATACAGTCAAAATATTCCTAGAAGAAAATAAGGAAAAACAAGTACTTGACCATCGCACACAACCACCCTGATATTGAAGAACCACCCTAATCTCATCCCTGATATCAAGAGATTCACATTAAATTACACAAACTTCTTAGCCTTAGACATTAAACTCACTTAAACCGAACACCAAGAATAGTTATTGCGAGCAAGAAAAAACAGAACAAATTTATCAATTCCCAAGAATCATTCGCATCCCGCACTATTCCCACTACACATATACACCAAGCTCCAGAACATATATACAGACAACGAAAACCAAAAACAAGCACAAAGCGACACACATAAATTACAGAAAGCGTCCTTCCACAAAAAACCCCCCACCCGAAATCACACGCTCCAGTTCAAACAGAAATCCACAAGTTTATCAAATTACATTTCTATCAAGATGGTAATGA